>WUQG02086706.1:0-26560 GCA_011317285.2 Androctonus mauritanicus | reverse complement strand
ATATACTGTAATAACAACGAGTTTTATTGAATGGGAAAAAATTTTCAGGTAGTGAAAATATAAAACAACATTACTGTATATATTTATAACGACGCTGATTTTTTAGCACTCGTAGCCAACAACTTTCTCGTTCAACATTTCACTCTCACGTGTCTGATCAGCATTATCATTCTGCAGTTAATAAAAAAATGGCAGCGATTGGCCATCTAACCCGTATGGCTATCTAATCCGGATTTACTCTATATAATTTTTATTTTTTTTATTTTTTAAGTAAGTTATACAGTAAATATTTTTAGTATATATTGTGATAGCAATATTTTTTTTACACAATACTTTTTTATGCAGTTTTTGTGGTATTTCAGTTGATAAAAAAAAAGAATTTATTCAAAAATATCAACTGAAATACCACAAAAACTGCAAAAAAAAAAGTATTGTGTAAAAAAAATATTACTATCACAACATATATTAAAAATACTTACTATATACTTAAAAAATATAAAAAAAATAAAAACTGTATATTTAAAAAAAAAAGAATTTATTCAAAAATAAGTATACAATTTTTATTTTTATTTTATTTTTTTAAGTATACAGTAAGTATTTTTAGTATATATTGTGACAGTAATATTTTTATACAACACTTTGTGATATTTTAGTTGAAATTATTGAATAAATTCTTTTTTACCGTTAAAAATTCATTGCAATAAAATATTTATACGGAATTTTAATAAAGTTTCAAAACAATATAAAGACACAATTGGCATCTAACTTATACAATACTTACAAAAATTATGATTTATTTATAATCTTTTGTGAAATATATTTCCTCGAAAATTACGAGAAAGGAAGAATGCACGTTAAGTTGTTTTGTATAACGTCATAAATTTTTATTCTTTTTTAATAATATGTTGAATAAGATATTGTTTAATACACAGAATACTGTATAGTAGTTTTATAACAACTTCCTAATTCAGTATTTTCACAATGAATATTATATTAAATAACGTTCAATATTAAAATAAAAAATTAAATTTTATTCAAAAGTATAAAAAAAAAAAATTAATTAGCAAAATTATCATTTTTTCGATGATGATGTTCTTCTGAACTTTTTTAAAAATACTGTAATAAGATTAAAAAAAATAATAACGATAATAGCGAAGAAAAAAAAATTACAAAAAAATTTTATACTAAAAAATCTTTTATGTACTTGAAATTTATGAGAATATCTATCAAGAACAAGAAAAACAGAAAATTATGAGAAACTCCCAATAATGATCTCTCAATTTTTGATAAATTCTCAATTTTTAATAAAGAAAATTCTTAAAAATATATTCAAAATTATATAAATACTATACAGGGTTTTTAAGAAGAAAAAAAAAGCACTTCACATAAATATAACATAGATTCTGCATCGATTTTCATTTTTTTCTGTAGCAATACTGGAAAAAAATCATCAGACGAAACTGTTACGGTAAATACCCGTTTAGTTTGTGTGAATCAACCTTTAAGTGTGTGTGTAAAAATATATACACACTAATGACACGCACACACGCTAATCACACACATACACACCTTAAGTGTGTGTGTGATATATTAAACCTTAAGTGTGTGATACACTTAAGGTTTTCTTTATATATATCTTAATATATATAAATAAATATATATATATAATTTGCCAGAGTTTATTCGTTTCTTGATTCGTCACTGCGTATATAATATAAGATTACTCAATTTTCACATTTCATTCAAATTTTCTCTCCATTTTCTTAAGTCTTAAAAAAGAAAGGCTCTCTAAACAGTGAAGTTATAATTAAAAAAACAAAAACATAAATTCTGCATAAAATTTGATATTTTTGTTTGTTTATCATATATGAACGAACAGAAAGAATAATGATTACGCATCATTACCGAAATTTTATCTTCTATTATTTTTTTATGATTTCAATTCATTCTTAAAATCTGGATTATTTCAAAAAAAAAATAAAAAAATTTATAAGGTACCGCCATATTAATTTTTTTTGTTATTTTATATAAAGACAGTATATGAAAATTTTAAGAATGATTCTTCGTATCTTTGATGAACAATTCGAAATATTTTTATTTGCAACTTAGATATTAAAAAATTTTGAATTATCTGTCTTTACATGAAGGAAAAAAAAATTAATTTGGCGGTTCCTTTATAATTTTGTTTTGAAAATAACCAAGATTTTAAGAATGAATTGAAAATATAAAAATAATAGAAGGAAAAATTTCGGTAATGATTGCCAATTTTGTAATTATTATTCTTTCTGTTCGTTCATGTGCAATAAAGTAATCAAAAAAGTAAATTTTATGCAGAATTTATTTATTTTTTAATTATAACCTCACTGTTTAGAGAGCCTTTCGTTTTTAAGACTTAAGAAAACGGAGAGAAAATTCGAATGAAATGCGAAAATTGAGTAATCTTTCACTACAACATTTTACACGCAGTGATATAGAATCAAGAGTGCTATAGGCCCCCGACGAAAGTAATAACTGGGCCCTGCTAAATGAAAAAAATAGGAAAACGTGGACTAATACTGTACAGTAATAATAATAATGGTACATATGAGGCCCTTTAAAACCCGAAACCTCCGGCGACCGCCGGGTTTGCCCACGTGTTAAAACGCAATTATATATACGATCGATTAAATCGATTCTGTAACTCCTCATAAGTCTTCCAGGCATATCAAGTGTTACAAAATTAGGTACATTCAACCTCACAGGTCTGTGAAGTTTGATATGCCTAATGAGAAATAATAACGACAGTAATGACTTAAGTTACAAAACGTTTGTCGGGCATATACAATATATGGCGTTAGAAGTATAAAAAAAGCATGATGTTTAAGCATGCTTTTTTTATACTTCTAACGCCATTTTGATATATACTATTTAAGATTTAAACAAAATGCATACTACCTAACTATACTAATAGCAAATCATTAATATCTTATAAATATTAATGGCTTCCAAAAAGAAATTCTATATTTTTAAGTGCAGTGTTTTGATCAGATCTGCGCTCATTTTGTTTTGAAATACAATATATTGTTGATGATTAGAAATATTTCAAATTATCAGAGAATGTTCTATTGTCTATTGTTAAATTAAATAAAATTCAATTTATTCTTAAAGCATATGCGTCATCGACAAGAAAAGATAGCTGTCAGACTGTATATGTTTAGAATTAAACATTTATAGTCGGATAGCCCATTACACTCATCTATTCCTCTTGCATTTTCCTACATCATCTCCATTCCCAGCCTACTCAAATCCACTTGCCTAGACTACTTTTAACTAGCTGGACCAACTTACAACTAGACCAACTTATAACTAGCTAGATCAGGAATGGCCAACTTTTGTGTAGCCTACATAAGATCTACTTTTTATCTTAAAAATGTGTGGCGATCGACTTGCTGTCATAGGTGTAGTCTAACCGCTAAGTGGGAGAGGGAGGTGTATCCCGGTCTAGTGCAGTATAAACAGAACGCCATTACTACCGTCCTAATTAGGGTCCTAAATTAGTGCACTATTTATCCTGTAGTCTAATCGGTTTCTAAGTTAAGACATCGCGATCGACTTGTTGTCCACCCCTGAGCTAGACCACTAATCCCACTAATGACACCGCCCGACTATCCCTCCCCAGACATCCACCAAGCCCACTCCCACGACCCAGCCAAATACTCCCTGTCACACACAATAAATTTTCCCCAAACTCACAGCCATTCCCACCATAACCATATACACAACAAACCATATACCCAACCCACTAGCGCTAGCCTATTGAGTCTATCTGCAGAAACTGAACAGATTAAATTTTTTTATGTTTAAAAAAATGATACGTAACATATTTTTATAGTACTGTTATTACCAATAACCACTTAGTTCTCCTAATATATTTAATTCTACGAATTAAATTAAAAATTGTTTTATTGCATGCTTTGTAACCATTCAAGGTTTTTTAAATAGTTGTTTATCCAATAGACAGAAAGCAGTTATATTTCGAAATACATAAACGATGAAACAAACCGATCAGGTTCTAGTATTAATGCATAAACGATCGAAAACATTCATGAAGACGAAGTTAGGCACATTTTACGCCATTAACATTTTATTGTTAATGATATCTGGAGCGAATTCCACCAAACAAGATGAGTTAAAAAATGATACCAAAGGCGAAAAAGCCGCTGACGACGATAAAACGTTACAACTTATATTAAATATCGAAAATACTTTGAGAGGTATAGTAAAATATGTTTATAAATTAAGTCTTCCATACACTGTAAGAGTTGCAGAAGAAATAAGACTTTCTCCTTCGTGTATGAAAAGCGGAATGCGATTATTGAGAGATTTTATGCAAATGAAGGGATGGCCTTTAAAAAGTGAGTAGCTGCAAATATAAATGCTAGAAAATATTTAATTTTAAGATATTTTTGGATAATTTCAAATATTTCGAACTATGTTAGAATCAAATTCTATTTAATGTAACGGTTAAAGGAAAAAGAAAAAAATAATGCGTATAGAGCGCAGGAAGAAAATAAATACTTTAGATAAGCCTTATAGGCAATTCTATTCTTTGAAAATTTAATTAAAATACGTAATTAATTATGTTAGTAATTAAATGTTAATTAAACAAATAAACAAGTAATGAGTTATTTGTTTTTTATGAGTATGTCAGTAATCGAGATTATCGCATTCATATTGTATAGGCGATGCAGAAAAAGATTATATTGAGATACGTGGAAACGCGCACGGACCGATCGGATTGGAACCACAGGTGTTAGACCTAACGGTAAAAGATCCTCGCGTTGCAGGTACGGACAGGTAACGAGGCTGACTTCGCAAGGACTGAGACTACGGTTAGAAAAACCAATAACTTCCGTTTGTTTGACAAAGAGAATTAACATCGAAAATTGTACAGAAAGAGTTCTTTACAAACATATCCCGATAATTAATACTAGAGAAAATACCTTTAAGTCTATATATAAGAAAATTAGCAATCAACGACGATAAATGTTCGTTGCATAGTGAACAGTCGGCGATGATGAGTATTCGTAGTAGAGTTGACGGTCGGCGAAGGTCAGTCCCGTAGGCGGCGAACGACGGAGTTTTTTTTTTTTTTTCTTGAAGGTAACGAAGGCTGGAACTTTAAACAGAGAAGAAATAAATCATTTTTCGATGTTAAACGAGGGACGAAAAATAGCAAGAGACACCGTAACACCTCTTGTGGATAGCTTGTTCTTTTTTTGACCCCGCGCGTCAAATTCTCACGAGCGCTTTTATATCGTCTCCGATGTCTTAAATCTTTCATCTTGGTTTCGGATGCCAAGAAGACGTTGGTCATCACCTGATACCTTCGTGTATTTTTACAATATAATTTAGCCGTATTGGGGACAAGAGTCCACGGGTTGGGCAATACGATATATTATCGCGTGTCAGCTTTTGATGCGTCTCTCACGCCCCTCCAAATTCCTTTCCCCGTTTCTCCTTTCAAAAAAAAAAAAAAAATCTGGAGGTGAGGAAAGACACACCATATCCAACCCGCGTTCCTGTTCCTCACAGATATCTTGAGAAATATGATATTAAGATATATTTAGATATAGCAAGAAAATAAGTAATTATTTTCTTGCTATATCTAAAATATGGTGACTTTTCGACTGTATCGATGAACAGTAAATTAAAATATGCCACACTGTACTTTTATACTGAAAATCTTAGATTAAATTTTGGAACATACTCGTTGATATTTTTAAAAAGCGATCCGATCCTTCTGCATTTAAACCTATTATAACCTGTCTGAGTTTCTTGCAGTGGACACTGAATTGATCCCATGAATAAGTAACTTCTATTAAAAAATAGAGTAAGCCGGGAGACACATAAACCTTAAATCAACGGACGTTGCATCGATTGTTGATTTAATGCTCATAACTTACCAGCCTAGCAAGAGAGTCAAGCTAAAACTAAAATATCAGTCCCCATTGAGTGAAATAAATTTATTGCGTGATTTCCTCATTGAAAAAACGAGTAAAGGAATTAATTACTTTTTTTCTCTTTGGTATTCTTTCGGTAACATACTGTTTTAATCTTTTCTCATCTTATATAAGTCTTCAATTCGTTCTTCTGCAGGTTAAATCAATACAGGTATCCTTCCTATAACACGGTTTCGATCTAACACGACTTGAAAATTGCGGAAACTCTCATATAACACGGTTTTTACTTGACACATTTAAAAAATTACGTTTATTCTGTTACTGCATAAAACATTTTTATTAATTTTTTAAAATCCATACATACAGTACACACATAAAATGCAATCATTGGGAAATACTTTGCTAAAATTAGTCATGAATGCAATTTTGCTAATTTACCATGGGAGAACGATACGAAGTCTATTTTCGATTTCGATGTGAAATTCAATTAATTGAATTAATTTTGTAATTGAGTTAATTGTCGCCATTGAGTATTCTGTGTTCCCAAAAGTTCAGTTCTTGGATAAAAAATAATTTTTTATTCTTTGATAGAGGAATGTTAAATAGAAAAATATATTTTTATTCATAAATTTGTTTTGAATAGGTATTAAGGAACGATCGTTTTTTAACTAGTTTAGATTACAGATTTTGTAAGCAGAACAGAAGCTACACAAACTTTAAATGCAGAAAAAAGTTCAGAAAGTGAAGTTGCTATTGTTAAAAAAAAACATTCCCATTTTTAATGAACAGTAGTAAGGAAGATATAATTATTAAATGAATGTTATATAAGCTTCATACTTTTTCTTTCCTTTTGTTTTGCGTATATTGTTTTCTTAGGATGTTAGTATATATTTTTCCTTTCTTTATATTTACTTAGTTCCTTTCTTTTTCTTAATAAAAATTAAGTTTCTTATGTGGAATTAAAGAAAGTTATTTATTTTTAATTGGTTTTAGAACTTAACTCTCTTTTCGTATTGATCTCTGAGTCTCACATAACACGGTTTCGCACAACAGGATGTTTTTTAGGAACCTATCTACCGTGTCATAGGAGGTATACCTGTATATAATCGTGATTGTTTCTTTCATTTTAATGAATGACGGAATGAAAATCATTCGGAGAGAACCAAGATAGTTTTCATTGTTGTTATTTGAAGGATAAGCTTCATTTGATGTTATTTCCTGTTTTCGCATTTTACAGAATTGAATTGATGTAAGTCATGCATGCATAGTTTACACTTTTTTTTTTGTTTGTTAAAGCTACACGGAAGTAAAAGAAGACGTAACAGGAATTTACGTTCAGTTTTTGATAAAATAATGCGAGTTTCGATAAAAAGGCATCATAATTTCAAAACAGAACAAGCTTGTTAAAATAGAACGTTTTGAATTTTTATTATAAAAGTGTTGTTATATAATATTTTATTATTAATAAAATTATTTATTTGAAGTTTTGTTTCGAAGGGAAATTTCTTAAAATCCAAGGTTTCGGTAATTTCTTACATCAATGAAATTACCGAAACCTCGGATTTTAGGAAATTTCCCTTCGAATAATTCTCTTTTTTAATAAATTTAAAATATTTAAGTAAATTTTTCATTGAATTTTGGTGAAATACGGTTGCCAACGCCACAAAAAAGTAGCTTATTGTTTCTTTATAACTGAATATGTCTTGGACTTCACATTTGATATATTCAGGAAAATTGTAGGAAAGATTCGCTATTGGATCTACTGTACTTTCATTGGAGGTCCATCTTGGATTATGGCAAACAAAATTGTTATTCTAAATCTTTGTTTACAGAGGATTGTTACAAATCTCAGTTTACTCTCACTTTTGAATATTTAAAGATTTTTGCACTTGTATACAATCTTGTTAGTATTTTTGTTTGAACTATCACAGTTTAGGCTCAGATTCAATGCACAAATTCAATGGAACCAACTTTGTACATATCCCTTTCATGTGATTTCACTAATTATAAGTCTGCTCATAATATATATATATATATACCTATATGAAAATACATTATTAAACACAATAAATTTTTTATAAATATTTTACGTATCATAAGATATCAATCTATATTCAGTAAAATATATTATTTAATATAATTCGAAATAAAAATAAATTATCTTTTATATTCTTAATCTCTAAATATGTTCAAATAATTTGATTATTTTTTTTAAATTTTATTATTATTTTTTATTTTAATTAACTTTATTATTTTTAATTAAAAAAAATATTTTATTGTTAAAATAAAATTAACTAAATAGTTAATTTTATTATTTATAAATAATTTATGAATAATTTTAACATTACAATTTTATTATTTTGTTTCAAATTAAAAAAGAACAAAGAAAAAGTTTCTTCAAAATTGAGTTTTTAAAATAAAATATACATATTGTTCAAACAGATTTGGACACAATACATTAATTGAAGACATTAATACATAAATCAGCATAATTTCTTCGATGTCTCTACTCTTTTTCAAGATAGATCAAAAATAGAGAGACCATAAAAAGTATTTGTTAAATGATAAAAAGTGATTTTTTAAAATATTTAATGTACTGTTGTATGATTAACATTATTTTAATATTTTTATATATATCAGATGAATGTATATATATCGTTTCATTTTTATTTATTTTTTATAAGTTAGAACTTTCTATATACTTGTTTATCTGAAGGCATTCAAATAAAGTTTGAATAGACACCATTCAGAAATAAAACCACAAAAAATTCTGAACGAAGAAAATTCTTCGTTCAGAATTCTTTTCATTTAATTCTGAAACGTAAGCTCCTTCAATATAGCTTCACTGAAGACACACATGAAATTTGTATCTTCTCCAGTAAAACATGTGATTTACTTGGAGGTTCTCTTGAAGGAGAACCTCCTAAATCCATATTTCTCTTGGGCGTTCTCTTGAAGGAGAACTCCAAGAGAAATATGTGATTTCTGTTCCAGTGTGCAGTGAATTTACACTGGAAGAGAAATTACATATTTATCTTCCAGTGTAGCTTCACTACACACTGGAAGAGAAATATGCTAATTGCAGTGAAGCTACAATTAAGGCGCTACACATTTCAAGATCTTATAGCCCTTGATCAGTGCGAAATGTGTATAGATCTATAAAAAAATAATAAAAGATTTCACAGAATTTCAAATAACTGAACATATAAATAAATAATTTTTATCCTAGATATGAATATTACGTATGTTTCTATCTATCATTAATATGATTATTTTAAAAATTTTATATGTATGCATCTTCAATATATATATTTTTTCAGAATTTTATTTTGAAAAAATATACTGGATAAAACATTTTGTATAAATAAATTTTTTTAATTTAACAATTTTTTTAATTAATCTAAAAATATAATGAAAAAACAGGCCTATAGACGGCAATATATGTAGTACTCATATCTAAGATAAAATTTTTTATTTATAAGTACAGTTATTTGACATTTTGTGAAAGTTTTTTTTTATAGATCTCTACACATTTCGGAACTGATGAAGAGCGATAAGATCCTGAAATGTGTAGCGCATTGCAATTAGCATTATTTGAAGGAGAGCTACCAAGAGAATCATAATCACATATTTTAATGGAAGCGAGACAAAACTCTTGTGTCTTCAGTGAAGCCGTACTGAAGAAACTTTTTACAGAATTTTATTGTGAAAAAAATATATAATATGCTTCAAATAACAGATAAAAATATTCTAATATGCTTCAAGATAGCATCATTTTACTTGCCATCTTGAAGTATATTAGAATGATTTCGCTCCTGTTTTTAATTTTAGAATGATTTCTTCTATATATATATTTGTAAATTTTCAAATTATCCGTGATCACATCTTATAAATTATTTTTTCACTTGTTTTAGTGTTAGATTCATTTGGAAAACCATTTCCTGGTATATTGAAAGGAACTCTGTGGTTTCGTGGAGATTACGATGAATGCCTGAACTTAGAATCGCTGGAAAATCGAAGAAAAACTGATATTATTCGAGGAAAATATTGTTCTATATATATCAAACTAAATTCAATATTTAAAAATCCCCAAGGAAAATATAACAATATTACTCTGATTAAACTTCTTACCGATTTTCTTGTGAGTATTACATAGATTTTATAATATAAATTCATATATTTAAATTAAGAAAATTTAAATTTTATAGAATATCTAGTTAGGCCTATTATACAAGTATTTGTGATTATATATCTTAGAAAATTCATATAATAGTTTAGTTTATCAAACATTGATCGACTGAATATAAGTAGATCTAGTAATAGTAATAATAACCAATTATTTTACATAAACGTTCTTTATGTTGAAATGAATAAAAATGAGAGTTGAAAATGATATTAAAATTATCATCGATGATGTAATTTCCCTTCTAAATTTCGTAAAGATCCATCAAATAGTTTAAATGTTTGAATATCAGCCATTTTTACATGGTTGAAGTTAGACGTATATTGTACATAAAATTGAAATCATTTCGGTATTTTAATCTTTTTCCAGAATTTTTATGTAAAATTAATCACATCAAAAGATTTCTATTATATTTGCAAAATTTATATAAGTGGTTAATTAATAAATTCCTATTTCTATAAAAAAAATCTATATTGCAACTGATGAAGATAAAAAAACATTAGTGATGACAAGATGTGTACACCTCTTGTCATCACTAATGTTTTTTGATCACAAGATGTCTACACATCATGTCATTACTAATGTTTTTTGATCTTATGCAACGTTGTGTTACTTCCAGTGTAACACAACGTTACATAACATCGGTAGAAAGACTGGTGGGATAAGTTTTCGTTTTACTTTTGTATTCATTCTACTTTCTATTTCGTAAAATAATGTAGCGTACAGTATAACAAATTGTTCCTTTGTCGAAAAAGTTTGGCCAAGATTTCTTGGATTTTATATATAAGTGCGACGAAACGACTCTGGGGAATAAAAATAATAGCATACAAATGCGAAAACGTATAAATGGAAAACGTGCGAGTGGAATGATTTTACATGCAAAAGAGTGTACAAAATACAACGTACAAGTATGACAAACGTAGAAGTGAGAAACGTATAAACGGGGGTTCTACTGTATTTTCATTAGGTTAAAGTATCACTCTATAAAGTCACTTGAACGACTTAAAAATGATTATTGCATTCTAAAACCAAACATTTTTTTACAACAAAGCAAAAAAATTATAATTGGTAGGTTATTTTTATAGCATAATTTTTTATAACAACATACCAAACATTTAAATAAAACTTTTGCTTAACTGTTCGAAATATGCTTCGGAATTAGGTATTTATAATGAACAATTGCGATTTTTTTACTGTATTATTTTTATTCTTTTGCTATATTCAAATTTTAAATCTCGCAGAAAAAATAATAAAATTAAGTTCTCATATTAAAATTTTACACACGACAAAATTTCTATCAATAAGCAACTTTACCTGATGACACAAAGAAAAAAAAATCTGTGCCATTATATTCAAGAAAGTTTGGAATTTTTAATGGAATTTTTTCACACTTTTTTTAATCTAAAAAAATATATATATATATAAAAGAGTAAAATATATATATTTAAATTCACAACTGATCACTTAAATTTTTTTATTAACTCAAATTTTTCCAAATTTTTTTTTCTTCCTTCCTCCTCTTCTTTTTTTATAAAATAAGAATTCGCGATTTTTAAAAATAAATTTAATTATTGCAATTTTAACGAAGTGTTACGAAAAATTTATTATATTCTTTCACAATATTAATAAATATTTTTTTTTTCTTTTAAACGCCATTATAAATTTTAAAAATTCGGGATTAATTTTCAAAGATAATTAAGTTAAAATTACTCTGAAAGAATTTTTGATGATGATGATGATGATATATTAATAGAATCTTTATTGCATAATGTTAATAAATCTTACTCTAATTGTGTAGATGTAAACATAAAATTTACATAAACATAAACATTTTCACCTAATTACTTTATTTATTAGATAATATTAATATACGAAGGAGAAAGATAGCATCTATAACCGAATTTTGTTGCTTAAGTTTTCGTCTAAAAACAGATCACCGATAATTATCCTTGAAGGTCAGTTATACTTTTAAGTTAAGTTTTATTAAATAACGTTAAAAAAGAAAAAAAAAATCCACAAGTAATTATAAAATTCAGTGCCAAGTTTATATACAAATTCTCCCAGACAGAGTAGTTTAAATTATATAAATAAACATAATTTTAATACCTATAAAAGTAGCAACGTGCTAGACAGTTTTTTTTTCTGCTTCTTATGAAGTATAACCTATATTTCTAATTATAATAACTTTAATTTAATCGATAACTTGTTTAAAAATCGTCCGAATGAAATTTTTTAACGAGTTAAATCTGGGTGGTGCTATTTTAGAAACCTACCACAGTGAGTTGCAGTTTTGTAACAAATCGAATCAGTTGTATGAAAATATATTCGCCACCCGTCTGACATTAATAACCGTTACGAATTAACTACAACATCTGTCGGACAAAACAGCCAAAAATTATGGAAGGATTCTATATTTTTCCCTCTACGCTACCGAAGAAAAATAACAGAGGGATGAATAAAATATATATCAGCAGTCTTCTCTTTCTTTCTCTCTCTCTCTCTTTCTCTGTTTCTTCCTTTCAGTTCTCGATAAGGAGAGATAATTTTAATAACAATAATAACAATAAAGAAATTCTAGTAAGTAATTTTTGAAAGAACACAAGTAACGTTACGCTTTGATTCGATTATGCATAAGTATCTCCAATCGATACGATTCGACAGAACCAATTATTTGGTGTGAATTATGAAGCATTATCACCAAGAATCGTTCGATAACTGCAAAGACAATGGATAATATTTATGATTATGACCTAACCAGTGACAACTTTCCAGAATTTAAAATATATCCCATTTTCTCATTTAATGGTCGGAACCTATAATTTTATAAAGAAAGAATTAATTTTTTGATGAATGATTATTATAGTTTTTTTCCCCAGATGGAAGTAGATAAACTTATGCGTTTATGAATAAAAATAAAATTGAAAAAAAAAAAATAATAATACTTTTTTCTTAAGTATAATCATGCGAAATAACTTGTAAAACGATGGAAAGTATTTCAGAGCAGTTAAATTTGTTAACCACTTGACTCGACCTTGAAGATACAGTCAAAAACATTATGACCCACACACATGTTAAGACATATCAAGAATGCTTATTTATCTGCTGAACCTCTTAGAATGCATTCGTTATTTGAAGCTGCATAAAGAACAGGACCACAGCTTTGAATAATCGATGTTTTCAGAGAACATACAAAGCTTCCATCCTTGGCTACCCATCCAGAAAGGGTAAATGTGTTTTTGGACCTTTGAACTTATTCATTTTTTAATGAATTCCGTTTAGTAACGCGATATATTCAGTTCGGTACGTGTTAAATTTGATATTTCCTCAAAAAAAGGTAAAAAATGTTATGGCATTTTTCAAAATTAGCTTTTTATTATTATTATTATTAAAGCAGTTAAGATATAAGAAATCTTTTTTAATAATATTATTATTATTTTAAATTATATTTACGAGTTAAAACTTTTAAATAAAATTTTTTCTTTACCATCAGACGTGGTCAAAATTCACAATTGGTCGTTACTGGATAGAGTATTAATTTTTCTTAATATTTTTTTTTCCAAAGGAGGGAATAATAATGACGTTGAAATCTTAGAATTTATAATTTCAGAACATGTTTCTGGACATCAGAATATTTTTAAAAGTTAGAATTTTCTATCGGATTTTTTTTTTTTTAGAATTTTTCTAGCTGACAGTTAAGTTAAGCTGGAGCATCGCCACATAGTTTCCATAAAGCCACACCCGTTCTATGAACCCCAGAACGTGTTAAAGTAATTACATTTTCGAAACACACACACAAAAAAAAAATGAAGTTTTATCCAACAAAAAATTTTTTCCGTTTTTTTTTTTGTATTTTTTTACACAAAATTATTTAATAATTTATATCAAAAATCTATATAAACTATTTTTTGTGCATTAAAAAATTTAGACAGCCATATAAATCAAAAATTACGATAACGAGTTAAAAAAAAAAAAAAATTATGGATCATTACGTCTATATGGAATAATAGATTTCGGCAAAATTTATTGCACTGTTTCAATCGAGATGTTCAAAAATATCAAGAAAAAAAAATTTTTTTTTTATGGAAACATAAAAACGATATCCGTATTTTGAATTCCATTTCCAAACTTTATGACATATATATGTATATAAAAAAATGATATTCCCGAATTTTCAATTCTGCTTACCAAATTTTATTCATATAAGCGTAAAGAAGAATTTAAGAAGAAGTTTTTCGGTCTTAATTTAGAAGGGGGGAAAAATCGATAATAGTAAAATAGAAAAAATAAAAAAAAATCCTGGAAATAATAATTCTTTTTTAACATTTCATTCTAAACTGATAGAGTTGGTTTGTGTTCGTGTGCGATTTCTTCGAAGAGCTCTTTCACTTACTTTTCTATACGTTTGGACTATCGAAATCTATAGAAATTGTCAAATTTAAAAATTGTCCAAAATAAGGATTTTCAAACAGATCGGATAGAAGTAGTTGTCACTGATCCACGCTTACTTTCTTTCTGTATGTATCTAAAATCGATATTTTTTTTTTTTCTACAGAAAATTCCTCAGAAAAAGCAAGAATTGAATGCGTGAATAAAATCAGCACCTTGGAAAATCAGTATAAATAATAAAAAAAAGAGTTTGCATAACTGATTCAATGCATTTTTTTTTAAGATTTATTAAAACGTTTGTTCGATTTCTATATAAAAATCGCCCATAACAACATTCCTGCGTTAAAAAAAAATTTTTATTTTCAACATAATTACCGAGTAACGTTTGCATACGTTTAACATAATTAACATTAAATCAGAGGGTTTAAACTTAGTTACATCATTCTATTATGATGGTATTTAATATAAATATTACTACTTTCTAGTCTCTAAGCAACGTGAATGTGACAGAGGAGTGTTTCTGCCTTTTGGCACAACTCTGTACAAACTAAGAGAAACGGTTTATTTGCTCAACTTGATTTCTTATTTTGTTTTTGCGAACTTTTTCCACTCTCTGAATTTGATATGTTCTTATAAATTTTCTTTATTTTAACTCATCAGATTTATTTTCCTTCGAGATGCAATTTTAATCACGTTACCGTCATCTATCATAATTTATAAGAACGTAAATAATAAATATGATAAACAAAAGCGATAAAATTTATTGATTAATCGTATAAAAATAATATTTAATCTTTATTATTTCCTATAAGAAAATTATGTATCGTTTGAATAATTTTTTTCCTTTCTTTTCTTTTTTTTTATAATTTCTTATCAATAAACGTATTAAGAAAGGAAACTGGAGATGGTGGTATAACATGTTTTTTGTGTCAGGAGCGAAGATGAGACGGAATCTTCATCATTTGTCACCTTCAGTGCTTCAGTGTCAGATGTCACTTGTATAGACTTTTCTGGCTACACCAGGTGGTTGAAACCAGACAGCATCTCAACTGTCAATCAGCATTTTTTTGTTTTTCCTCCTCGGGTTAATATCATTCCTTTTCTTTCCTCACACAAAAAAAAAAAAAAAAAATACCTTCCAAGAATTGTTTTTTCGAACTTATTCAATAAGGATGAAAGTTGTTTTTTTTTCTCGAATTCCACTTCTATTTTTGTCTTCTTTTTTTTTCTCGTGGATTTGCAACAATATAATTTTATTCTACTTTCCAAAAAACAACATTAAAAAAAAAAGTTTAGAACTGTTGAGAATTTAACTATAAAGTTAAGCTAAATTGTTACTTTGCAGTCTTCGCTTAGCTCGTATTAATTTGCTGTTTGACTAACGCAAAAATTGTCAACAGTATGAAGATTAATCTTCAACAAATTAATGAAAAATTCGTAAGTAACACAAGAACAAAAATGCGGGGGTATAGTATTAACTACCTTTTTTTTTTTAAAAAAAAAAAAAAAAAAAGAGTAAACTTGTAGCTCCATCTATTGATAAGTTTTTCTTCTTTATCGCAATAAAACGAAGTCTGCAATCCTATTCAAACAATAATTAATTGAATATAATCATATTTATAATTACTGTTGCTTTGTCAAGTGATACAATATGGATCTGACATGGATGACATTATGACGACAGGTGGTAGTGTCATTTGTTTTATTAAGCCACTCAACATTTAACTTAATTCCCTAATCATACATGATATCTTGTTAAAGTTTTATACGTAAACAATTTGATTAAATATTTATACAAAAATTATCTCAAAATCACAGTTTCTTTAAAAATTTAAATCCGAAAATATATATACCGGATGAAACGTATGGAAAGCAAAAAAAAAAGAAGAGAAATAAAATCAACAAAAATTTCTGCAGGGAATTTTATGACTGTACAATTACATAGAGTCATATTTCAAAAACAAATGATCTGAAAGGTTATTTTTCTTTTCTTTTTTATATATTTTTTCTTAAATGAATGATCGAGAATCGATAGCAGATCTATTGCTAGACTGATATTATCCGTGGAAGTTAAACTTATTGTCATTTTTATAGAAGTTAAAACGTTTAAATAAATAGCTGAAACAGTTCTTTAGATAATATTTATTATTTTTCTCTCGATAGTTTTATAGTTTGAATTTTAGAATTTTTTTTTGTATTAACCCCTTCATGATTACTTAATTAATTTAAACAACGATAAAACTGGCATATGCTGTTAAATTATGCATGCATATATATATATTCTCGGTTTATCTTAAAAAATATACAGTATATAGTTTAGAAATATATTATGTTTTCTATTTTATCGAAACCGTGTTTTATGTTTTACGGATGATTCCATAGTTTTCAATCCTGGATGTGACAGCACCATTTATCAGTGAAAATGTTTGATTGTCAACTTTACCCACCTTTGCCATATCTTCCATGGTCTGCTAACTCACAAAATGTATTTACTCTGCTTCTAAACTTAAAAAAAAAGAAAAAGAAAAAGAAAAGTTCTCAATCGATACTTTTAAAGAAAAGAAAGAAAGAAACAAAAAAAAAAAAAAGAAATTCGAAAAATTTTAAGTTTGTTTAAATATTTATATATTTATTTTCAGTGAAAAATAATTAAATTTGGAAAGCTATATAAAGTTATAAATTAAGTTTTGTCGCATTTTGTGACAAAAATTAGATGCAGTACACATATGTGTATATATAATCCGTTTAAATCTATTCAAAGTCGGAATTATTCTTACTTGTTAGTTGTTTAAAATTAAAGATAATCGTATCAGTTTGATGATAGTATAACGATAAACTAATTATTATAACTAGTCATTAAATGTATTTAGAAAAGTCTGTAAGCAAGATCTCTCAAGAACACTTTCTAATTTAATCTACTAAAGATGTGTCATCTTTATTAACATCACAGCTAATAAGATCTTATTTTCTTTCTTTTTTTTTAAATGTAAGTTTATATTATATGATACAAATCGATATTTTTATCTTTTATACGTCTTTAGAATTTATTTAAAACCGATGACGATGATGTACAAGACGAGTTTTAATTCAGAATTCGTTATCAAGTTTTAATTAGTAAACAAAACTGATGGAAAGTTTGAATTTTCTACCCCAATGAAGTTTGATCTATTCTTTTGCAAAATTTTAATTAAGTGTCAATAAAACTTTTTATCAAATTTTTGAGACTGTTAACAAATATCATCATATTTGACGAATTTATTATTATTAATCATCAATTGAAAATTTTTCGAGCGGAGTTTCTTTAAGAACGATCAACGTTCTTCTGCATTTTATTGATAAATAAATTTAATAATAATTTTTTCTCTAATCTTTCCTATATAGTTTATCTTTAATATATATAAAAAAAATATATTTTCGTTAAAGAAACATAAATTAATATATATTTTTTCTATTTTTCAATCTTTTATAACATGTTAAATTACCAGAACGTAGATTAAACATTTTTAATTTAAAGTTAATTTATTTTTATTCCGCTTTAAATAAAAAAAAAGAAGAAGAAGTAAAAAAATTTTACATCGTAATAAAGTTTAATATTTTCTCTAATTTAATTATAAAAATTTTTATTAAAAATGTCCAAAATAGATTTTTTTTTAAATAATTCTAATGGGATAAATTGCCATCTTTGGCATTTCTGAAAGATGAAGATAATAAGCTTTGGGATTGAAAACCAGTTCGATTTTGCTTCAAAATCACCAATCTTTCACTCTCTCAGGCGAAATATCTCATTTAGGATTCTCTTTCGGAGATCATCAACGAAAAAACTGCAATAGGTAGTAAGTAAGTTGATATAAATAAGAATTTATTATCAGATTAAGTTGTTTTCTCGAGAGACTAGATCGTATTAAAAGTAAAAGACCATTACTAATTCACAAACGTAGTTATCCAAACGTTTAATAGAATTTTGTTCTTAAAAAATGCAATAAATCAGCTTAAAGTCAGCACACATGCATGCATACGCATATGTACTGTATACATATAAACAAATTATAATTCGAAACATTGTTATTAATTGAATATTTATATGTTTCTATAAATAACTGTTGAAAATCGATACAATAATCATAAGCGCTTCTCCGCTTATACTTTGGTATAATTACTGTAACCTAAATCCAATCAAATCCTGTCAAAATCGTACAAGTGCAACACGAACGTCAATCCAAAAATCCTATATCCTGTCAAAGAGTAATCTTGTGACAATGCGTCATATTTAATTAAGGATATTTCCTCCACTTTCCTATAAATTTACAGATTAACAAATGAATTGTTTGATTGTGAATATACGGTATATTCAATCGAATTCTTAATTGCACCGCATAATTTGATGAACGGGTTCATGAGAACGTTACATTCGTGAATGCTTACCTGAATTTAAACACATTACAAGTGTAATGTGATACCGAGTGTATATTAATGTTACAACTGTATATACGTTAAGTATTAGCTGATAGATGATTCATTGTCAATGTGTAACGATGGTTTATATAATTCGAACACAACTCATAAGCAAATTTAGTTAACCGAACTTGCTTTAGAAGTACTTAGAAAACGATAAACATAAATTTGTATCAAGCTTCGACTGTTTATGTGACTTGAAGCGTATATTATTATCATTTTATAGCTTGATAAGTTTGATAATTTAAATATGTTTTGAAATGATGTTTTTTTTTTATCAATAGGAATACTTCAAACTGAATTTCACGAAGAGTGATAGAAGTTGACGAAATGATGATGATGATCGAGGATCAAGGATGACTGAAAACATCGTTAACGTTTCAACTAGCATTTTGGATGGCCCCGAACAAGGGGTTCAGTGCATAGAATGGAACTTCAGTGAAAAGCTTCAGGGTGCGAGAACTATAGCAACTATCGTTTTTTTAGGCATTATTAATGTTGCAGTTATCCTTGGTAACGTTTTAGTGATTTTAGCCGTGTTTGCATCAGCAAAACTCCGGACAGTGACAAATTTCATAATCATGTCTTTAGCAGTGGCAGATCTGTTAGTTGGAATTGCAGTTCTTCCTTATTCCATTACGTTAGAAGTATTGGAAGTATGGATATTTGGTCATATCTGGTGTCAGATTTGGTTAGCGGTCGATGTTTGGATGTGCACTGCTTCAATTTTGAACTTGGTGGCCATCAGTGTGGATCGTTATTTGGCCATAACGCGACCGGTACATTACAGAAGCATTATGACATCTAGGAGAGTGAAGTTATTGATTGCATCGGTTTGGATTCTTTCGTTTATTATTTGTTTTCCTCCTTTAGTCGGTTGGAACGACGATTCGAAAAGTAAAACTAATGAAAAGTCAGAAGTAAACGCAACAATCGATCAGGATGTAGAAACAGAAGATATGTTTCGAGAACTAGATCTGAGTCAGTTGTCGATGTTTCTGAATGAATCGTTTATACAAGTTAACGATTCGGTTGTTTTTTCTAATGTTACCAATCAAACAGAAATCGATTTGACCCAAACCGATTCTGAAAACAATTTGACAAATCGATGTTCTACTGCAGAATGTACTTTAATTGGTAACAAAGGATATGTTATATATTCTGCATTAGGTTCCTTTTACATTCCAATGCTGGTAATGTTATTTTTTTACTGGCGAATCTATCGTGCTGCCCTACAAACAAGTCGTGCCTTGCAACGAGGATTTAAAACGAGTAAACAAGATCCCGAAAACACTCTAACTTTACGCATTCACAGAGGTAAACCTGCTGCGGATATAACGATATCTCAGAATTACGGACACACGAGGCGTGAAGGTGATATCATTGTGCCAAGAAGAGCTTTGTCAGCAGGACACGCAACATTACCAAGTGGAAGAATTAAGCCAGCGATAAAGAACCGTAGAAGTCTGCAAGACATGAACGGAGGATACTATCCACCAGTTAGAACTAAAGAATTATCATTGTACAGTACTCCAACAACACTCTGTCAAGGAAGTATACCCGGTACCTCTTATGCCACTAACGGTAAATCTTCCAGGACATTCTTTACACGCATAAGTAAACGCAATGCCAGATGGCATGCGAAACGTTTTCACTCAGAAGCCAAAGCAACAAAAACTGTCGGAATTATTGTTGGTGGTTTTATATTGTGTTGGTTACCATTCTTTACCGTTTACCTGTTACGTGCATTTTGTGACGATTGTTTCTCCGATATTATTTTTAATATTTTCTTCTGGCTCGGTTATTGTAATTCTGCTGCAAATCCTTTAATATACGGCATGTTCAGTAAGGATTTTAGAGCTGCCTTCAAGAAAATCGTATGCCGTTGCAAGTTAAAAGAAGATGGAATCACCTCGCTCATAAAACAGATACACATGCCTACTTTTTTCGAAGATATGCCTGACGATAATTCTCAAGAATAGTAAAAATACATTTTTTGCTCTCATATAGTAACCGTCCGCCAACCAGTACGAAAAAAAAAAAAAAAACATTGATGATGATGATGCTCCAAGAATTTTACTAGATGTGTTTTTTAATTCTCTTTAAATTTTATTTTGTGATGCCTGTATTGCATGCGTAACACGTTCTTGAAAATTAATTAATTAATTAATTATTTCATTTGTAAATTCCTAACCCAAAAAAGCAATAAGAGCTTAAAAAAGAATCATTTTATATATAAAATTGTCTGTTATTAAATATTTTTAATTGTGTTTTGTGTGAATTTACAAACGTATCTGAGCCTAACTTCTACATAAGATATTCTTTTAAGAAACAACTATTTTTGTCTTTTAGAAAAAAAGTAAACATTTTTTAAAAATATATTTTTACATAACTCTTTAGTTTAATTATAATTAACGAAAATTCTATTTTAAAAAAACAGAACTAAACTAGATATTTATGTGTACAATCACAAACATTTGAATAGTTAAAGAGAACTTTTTCTAAGCATCCAATTGATTTCTTTAAGAAAGAAAGAGGGGGGAAAATGTCTAGAAGATGAAAGAACAAAGGGGGAAAAAAGTATTGCTGAACGAATTTTTGTGTAAAAAAAAATTTCTACTAAAATTTCATCTATTATTTTTAGAAGAGAACAAAATAAAAATAAACAAAATAATATATAAGTTAGGCTTGGATATGAGAGTATTTATTTTTAATTAAATACAAAATAATAATGAAAAAAAAAATGGTGGACAAATTTGCTGTGATAAATCTCATGGTTCAATTCATGTGTAAATTGCATAATTAGAATATTTTCTGGTAGATAAATCGACAGATGAAGTGTGATATTACTTTTTTCTTTTTCCTATTTTTGCAAAAAATTATTTAAATTCCATTGTTAATAAATACAATCGACATATTTTTTTTATTTTTCAATTAAACTTTTATAAGGTAAGAATTTATTTTACCTGCTCCACCTAAGACAAATGTAATAAATCGAATAAACAATCGAAAATTTACTCTTTTTTGAGTTATTTAAAAATTTGGAAATTTTAATTTATTGTAGATTCTCGATTGTCTACACACCAGATGAGTGAAAGTAATGTATGCATTCACTCACGGCAGGCAAAGTAGAATCCTACTTTTATAATCGTTTTAATCTCTCTAAAATTGATATTTTCGGGAATATAATCGCTAATAGCGATTATTATTATTTTTTTTCTATAATTTTACTGAACGTGATTAATTTTTTTTCTTTATACAAAAGTGCAAAGTCGAATTTGAAATAATGCAATTGGACCAATCGAAGTAAAATTAACGAGAAATCAATTCGAATAAACCAATCACGTTTCATCTGTCAACTGTACTTTATTGAATTAGTTAGATGAGCTATATTATTGTAAATTAAATGTTACTTTATCATAAATGTTTGTTGTTGTGTTCAAAGATCAATAAAATTAAATGTATCCATTGTATTCGTATTATAAATTTAAAAAAAAAAAAAATGGGGGAGTTTTCCCCCTAAAACAAATATTTTATTTTCAGTAATAAATAGAGCACATAAGTATCAAAAATATTTTTATGTATAGATTTTATATAAGGATATTTTCGACAGGAAGAATGGAAGACACTTCTGCATGTTTAAAGAATAACAATTGACCTTGCAGTACCCTTTATCGATTAATCTAACAAGGACCGGCATGATTAGGAGTACTTTTGCCAGAAAGTTAGGCAGTAAAACGGATTTAAAAAATCAGAAATTTATGTCCATAAGTAAATTATATATGCCAAAGATAATTACTAAGTACGAGTTAAAGAAGAAGAATTTTTTTTTTTTTTCGGCATTAAGCGAATTATTCTGTTTAAAACTCTTTTTTAAACCCGTTTTTTTTCGTCTGTTCTGTTCGATAATTGTTAAACTTGGGATAGAGAAAGGTAAAAAAAAGGGAATAAACTTTCTATTAAATTTTTACCCATGGACTTTTATTGAACAAAAAGTGCAATACAGTAATCATGAAAAAGTCTATTCTGCTCAATGTTATCGGTTGGAAACAGCCTACCAGTTACAAGTTCTATCCTTTCACCGTTTCTTATGATCGATGGATCGTTGCAATGGCACCAAATCTAACCTAATCCTGGACCTTGTCATCGTGAGAGACAGTGATTTTTGTAGAAAGCGTAAAAAATCTATAAAATGTCCTGTAAAATAGTGATAAGTCGGAAAATTTGTCATCTCACCCTATTTACCTTATTGTAATTTTTTCCCCACTAGTCCTGTTCCAAACTAGTTACAGACTTCAAGAGAAATTTTTATGAGTTATTCGTCTTTCGATTTCGGAAGTTATTGTTATCATAATAGATACATCTAAGGAAAAAAAAAAAAGATTCTGCATTACTTTACGAGTCGATAAAAAAAGCTAAAAGATAAAATAACCGTATAAAGTTTGACAATGAACTACCTGATTTAATATATATATAATTACAACTAGATGACATACCAAATAAAATATTTTTACAGTCAAACTACTCTGGAAAGTTTCAGAAAGTTTTAATGTCATTTCTGAAGATAAACTGATCGAAATCTAAAACTCTCCAGCTAAATATCAAAGCATTGCCGAAGTTTATCTATAGTATCACTTTACAGACGTGATTATAAAATTAAATTAATCAAAAATTTATGAAACATCCGCTAAATTATTATATATACAGTATACATGATGAAAGGAATTTTTCGAATTTTTCGTTCTATAATTTGATACTTTTTTTATATACAAAAAGAAACGAATTGTAAAAATTTGCATCTTGAAATCTTTCCGCAAAGTTATCTGGGAATTTAGAAAATAAAAGAGATTTTTATATTTTCGTTTAAAAAAAATAATAAAAATAAATCTTTTCCGGAAGATATACATATATAATAACCTTCATTCTGTCACGTTGTTGATATGTAAATTGGAAAATTGGTATTGGATGCAGAGTTTGCTGTTTACATTTTTTTTTATGCATAAAAATACAGTATTGCAGTTGATTTAACATGCAAATTAAAGAATATGCGAAAGAAGATTAATATATAAAAGATAGGCGGAATTTATTTGATTATACATTTAATATATAAGTAGAAACAGCATATAATAACAATAATAATAATTTATTGACCCAGAAAGTTTTTGGAAGCTTCTGGATAAGATTTTTTTTTCTTGATAGAAAATATGGATAAATCAATACTTAATATAAAAATATGCATCAAATTACTTATTTTCATGTCTAATTTGGATAAGAATCAATATGATTAATCTACTACCTGACACTCAGCAATCGATATTTACAAAAATATAAAGTATGACAGTCAATATCCAGAAAGATGATGATAGTTTTTTATTTGTTATTTTTTCGACGTAAGAACCAACTAAAGATGTTTAAATTTGATAACATTATTCTGCTAACTAATTTAACTTTATAAATACGTATAATTATAGATGAAAATTTTATTCAAAATAAATTTAAATCCGTTTTTTCCCCCCGCTTTAAGAATTATTAAAATACTTTCGCGTGTGTAAAAATATTGTTTAATTCAAAAATCCAAAATTTTTTTTCTATCTCTCTTAAAAATATTGATAAGGAAAGATTTGGGATTTTACTATTGTCGATATATTTTGATAATATTTATCCTCTTACTGATCCTAGATGACAATATAATCTGTGATACGTTTCGCGTTACTACATTGATTTCTTAAGCATTCAGGATGAAGAAAATTGTTCACTAAAGGATTTGAATATATTTTTTCCCCTTGTTATCTTTTTATATTTGAATATAAGAAAAAGTTTTAGCAGTTAAACAAATCTTTGCTTATAACAATTTTTATAAATGAATAAGAAAAATAGGAATAAATATTTTTATTCGCTTATTTCTCCATGTTGTAATTTGTCTTTTTTTTGTTTTGTTTTGTATCATGAAAAATGATTTCTAGAAGTTCTGATTACTTAAATGTTGAAAATTTTTTTTTATTAATTTTAAATATTATCGTATAAATTTTACTTCTTCTTCGTTTTGTTAGAAGACAAAATGGATTTCTTAACCATAAATTTAAAAAGACAGATCAATACAGTTTCAAATTTTATCTATACCAAATATATATATATATATTTTTTTTTCTTTCGAGAGAGATAAATATATAAAAGAATTGATATCATGATAATATGCCTTATGAATTATTTATTCGCATAAAAAAAAATTAAGAACATGAAGTATTTTTAGAACACCAACTTTATAATTTTTAGAATTGAAGTTGTTCAGTAGAGTAAGCTGTACAGTTTGTATGCACCAGTTTTCGCACCCGTTTAAAGCTTGTAAGCCACTTCTTGTTAAGAGACTCTTTAAAAAAAAATAATAAAAAATCTATATTTAGGTAAATAAAATGTGTAGAAAGATGAGTTAAAAGTTTTTAAAAGAAGTTTAAATCCGCTTGACAAGTCTATCAACTCTCATGTCAACTTGTTTGACAAATTACCTTTCCAAAAACGTTTCATGTCAAAAGTTTTAGATGTCAACAGAATTCGGTATATAATGTCGAAAATCAATAAAATGTATCCAAACATGATAAAATGTTTAATGAAAAAAAATCTATTGTAATTAAAGATGTTAAAGATTACGCTTGGATAAATTCAATTTTGGAAAATAAAAAAGTTTGAAGACTGTATTAAAAAACAATAAATAAGTAATTCTCGTCGTTACATATACAAAAATGAATTTTTTTTCAAGATTATTAAACAGTTTTTCCTACAAAAAAAAAAACTTTTTATAACTATTAACGTGTTTATGCATCTTAAACATAGTAAAATAATCTTTAATTACGGTTGAACTTTCGAAGAATTATTTTCTGTAAATACTTTAATGCCAGTAAATAAATGCAAACCGTATATGGGACCTAGAACATTAATCAGGAAAAATATTGCAGAGTTAGAAAAATAATAAAACTTTTACTCGTTACAGAAACTTTAAGAGATTTAACAGAAGTAAAAAAAAAGAAAATAAGATATAATTAACTCGTAAAAACTTAATTCTCGTACCAGAATGCAGAATAATGTCTTTTATCAGCATTTAAAGAGATTAATAATGTATTAAAGGAAAGAAGCAAATGGAAAGATATTTATCTGGCAAGAATTGAAAATCACTCTTTTCTGCAAATTTTAACATTAGCAGCGAGATTAAATGGTTTTCTAGATTTGTTTTTGATTTAAAAAAATGCTATTTAACAAAAAACTAAACATTATCTATGGTATGATTGAAGTTTCAGCTTCGGATAACAACACGATAAAGATAAGGAACGTTGATGTATGTCGATATTCGGCAAAAAATCGATTTTCGATAATCGATTTGTATTGATAAATTCGCGTATCGAAACTTCTATATGCGATTTTATTTTTTTAAATTCCAACAGAATATTTTTTTCCCGTGCTATTCTTGACAAAGTTGACTGCTTAAAAAATATATTCTTGACGATTTATCTTTTTTTTTTTTTTTTTTTTTTCCTTTTATTAGGGGAAACAAAGAAAAAATTTTCACACAGTTTATATATATTATAATCAATTCTTCGAAAAACAA
>WUQG02086595.1:0-26564 GCA_011317285.2 Androctonus mauritanicus | reverse complement strand
CCACTACTCTGCGGATGCTGTACATAATTGGAGTCTGGCATTTGCTGACTCGATGATTCATCTTTTCCATTTTTCTCTCCAGGGACGTGTTTATCTTTGGGATTTGGAATGAAAAAAAGAGAGAAGTTTTAAAATATTTTAACCCATAAATTTTAGAATTTAGAAAAGTGGTGAATGCATGTAGTCTCATAAAAAACGGGACTAACTCGGGGATACGTTTTCCCTATTAATATAATCCTTAATTTTAGCGAGATCAGAGTTTAGACTTTCATACATTTTTATAAGCTGAACCAATTAAAGACCATAGATGAGGAGGGTGCCAATTTTTAAAAGTGTACTTTTATTTTGATTTTCCGCAGGTGAGCGTTCTCAGAAGGCTAATTATGAGGTGAAAATAGCTTATCAACAAAACAATGTCGAGCGAATAAAAAAAGAGATAAAATTAGATACCTGACACATTTTAATTCCTTTTTTTTGAGGGAAAAAAAGAATAAATTATGAAAAATTACATATTCTTTAAGTATTCTCTCTTCAGTTTGTTAAAAAAAAAATACAAGTATCTCATATGTGAGTCTTTACACATTATGCAACTAGACAAAGATAACTTTTTATTAAAATGTTTAATTATTACACCGATAGCAAAGATTTTCATGATTTTTTTATAGATGCTAGATGACTCGTTAAATAATAATAATACGTTTAATTTTGCAGTTTTTGTGACATCATCTTATTCCCTTTCGAGAAAATGACCTCCTATATTAATAATATACTAATCAGCATCCTTAAAGGAACACCAAGATGAGCTTTCATGCAAGATGCATCGATCTCTACCAATCTATTACCGCATCCGAAGAAAACACATCCGCCCAATCAGGAAAGCACCTGGAAAAGAAAAAAAAAACAAAAATAATTGAATAAATTTTCCAGATATTCATTAAACGCAAAAAAAAATCGAATAAATTAAAAACAATTAATCGAACACTATGGAAAAATAGAAGTTGTCACTTCTCAAAAACAAATTTCACCCGCGACCCGCTGCAGCAGGTAGAATTTTATATAAGGACCCATGGCTAACCTAATTTTCTTCTAAAGTAATTGGAAGTGCAACCTGCTTCCAACTTAATAAACAAGTATGCTTTGGCAGTTTTGGAGTTTCCTGATTGATGGAGGAAAAAAATTCGCAGTTTTTTTTTCTTTATATACTTATACTTTGCCGCTACTTTTGCTATTCTCTCTTAAATTTCTTTCGGCGATATTAAAAGTGTCATGTCTCATCGACACATTTTAATAGAAGTTGTCAAGTCGAGATTTTTGGGAAATCCTCAATATGTCGAATAACTCCACCGTACCTTCATGTTTATCATAGAGAAAATAATCACCTATCTTTTAGGTACATTTTCCGGCATGGTATGGATTTTTTTCTTTTTAATAGTGGGCTCCAATTTTCTCTTGTGGTGAGGAAGAGGTTCTCGTTGTTCGACCTTCAAAGAAAAGTGGTTTATTGAGGGATTCTTCATTCGAGAAGTCTCTCTTAAGTGTAACATTCGAGATTAATTATCTTAAGAGAAGTAACAATAAGTTATATAGATATAACTGCAATTGAAGTGTGTTCCTTATAGGAAAACACTTTTCTCCACTTTTTACTTGAGGGAGGTGTCAATTGAGCGGCTGCTATTGAATGACTAATTGATTATCAATTCGCTTGATTAAGCGCAACCAGATTTTCCTTAATTACCTATCAATTAATTATCTGAAGGTTGCCACCCCTCTCTATTGAAGTGAGGTAAAAATCGACTTGTAAAAGTCTCCTAAAGATTTATTCTCATTATCGTATCTTTATGTTTGCCTAGAGTTCAGAATTCAAAAGTCATAATTATTCTTGATGTTCCTAAAAATGTATTTCGTGTTCAGACTTGTTACATATCATATATATAGGCCTATATATTTGGATTTAGCGTTCTAAAATTCTATCTATAATAACGGTAATCTAGCTTATCTAATTATCTAATCTAGATCCATACAGTTGGCATCAGGATAATCCTTAAGGACTTGAGCTTATATAGATCTATATCAAAGAGCGTGATGCAGTTGATGTATTTTAACAGTGACGGTCTAACAAATATGGCTAAGGGCTTTTCAAGGTTAATGTTATAGTTGTGGACTTCTTTCCTCTAAGGGAGCATAATAATAAAGCGGAGAATATTAATAAAGGCGAGATTTTGGAATAAAACACTTTGGCTAGAGAAAGGAGCCGATGAAGGGACCGCTGGAGTAAGTCCAAACTCGACAAGTTGTTGATTGATGGAAGAGGCTCAGAGCTTCGTAAGGCCGGTTAATTATGGTTCTGGAGCTCGTTTTTCTCTCCCCCACCACCCACCCTCGGGCGCCGTCTCTCAATATTTCAGTACATTCTGCTAGGAGGCATGCGTTCGGTGCACGCAAGACACACATTAGGACCCGACATTAAGGTTTCAATAGGTAGCGGGCCAGAGGAAATGGCCACCTGTCACTCTCAGGAATGATTAAACGTCGGCTCTGGAGGCCCTCGATCTGATGCCGAAGACCACCCGGTGACATCACCGACACGTAACTACGTCACAGACATGTATATAAACACAAAAAAAGGATCCAATAGAGAGAGGGAGATCGAAAATTAACCTCACCAAGGTTGCTCGCACTCCATATCGGTTTAATTACTTCCAAAAAATGATCGGAGAAATACGAAACTGCAGAATCGTATTGCAACAAACCGCCTTTAACTGCACTTCAATTGACAATGTGCCCCATTCATGCGCATCAAACAGACGGTTCCCAGTTGTCAGTCAAGAGGGTTGTCACTAACTGTGTAAGTCAACACCTGGCACAATTGATTCCAGACAGCGGCCCGTTGTGACCACTGTCATTCAAAGGTCGACGCACATGCAATAAATTACGCACGAAACTGGGTCTTTCATGCCCCATTAACTGCAAACGCCATTCGCTCTCACTTCTAAATGGATCGTCTGTTGTTGGAGAAGAGCTGTAAACAGCTTTTTCTCCTACTTATCGTTTTAAGTGATTCTCTCTCTCTCTCTCTCTCTCTCTCTCGCTTCACTCCGATTTATTGCAAAAGACGTTTAATAGGCCGACTCAGAATGATGATTAAATCGGGGCCCTATTCTATAATTTATATCTCTAAGTTAGGACATCTAGAATCTCTACTTAGCAGAGACCTTAAACAACCGGTTAAGTTTATAAAACATCTCTTCTGATATCTACGGCAAACTCGAAAGTTTTGAGAATTTCTATACTTTTTACACAAAAAGAAAGTCATCTTTCACAGCCTTGAGACCTTTCGTGCTTATAAAAAAACACGAGAATGAGTAAGGTAGAGAATAAAGTTCTCTGTGTATATCGTTATCCCGAGACATTCGGAAATTATGAAATCTCATCAATTATAAAGAAACCCGAAGCTAAACTTCTAAGAAAGAACGAAACGTACTTTACTTTATCATTATTTTGGCGAATTTAATCATTAATCGTTTGCTCTTTGTGCTGTCAACCTCATGCATGTCTGGCCAAGAAAACAACGTTAATTAATGCGTCCAGATGAAGAGTGGCGGGTTAATCAAAGCCGTGACAGATGGCTGGAAGTCAGTCCCTTCTGCACTTGCTCTTACCAAGTCACGCTATTTGTAACCCGTCACTTTGTAATAACTTCCGACTTTTCATATTAAGAAAAAATTCTTTTTGCTTCTTTTTTTTCCCCGCTCCATCCTTTCTTATAACCTGTGTATTGTCGCTTCCTTTTTTTATTCTCCAAATTGAAAGTGCGTGTAGAAGGGCGATCATTCAGGTTGACACTTCTAATCAGAAGATGTATCCTCTCTGACAGGCAGAAGGGGCCTTGAAGTGCATGCTGTGTAATCATACTTATTAGCTCAGGCCTCATGGGGCTATAAATCTGATAAATTTCTTTACAACTGTAGAAGATATTCTAGCGGTATGCATACGAAAGACGCTCTAAACGGGATCTAGCAATGGAAAAGTTCAGAAGTCACTCGTGGAGGTGAAACTGGAAGGATTGAGTGTTTTCTGATAGATAATTCATTGGCGTAAGTAGTATACATTGTTATATGAATGGATATTAGCGTAGATGTTCCCTTAATGTCGATGCATGTGTTTGTTAATTATAATAATGTGGAAGATGAAAATTATTTAAATGCAATAAACCGTTAGAGACTTATCTAATCTATGCAAGAAAAGGTGCTTTCAAACTGTACAAACGTGGAAGATCTGGAGGCTCACTAATGTAAGAAAATTTGGATTTCTAACTTCTCTACGAAGACAAAAATTTTCTTCTTAAGACAGTAAGATAAAAGCATCTGTTTTCCATCATTATAATTAAAACTAATCCGATAATTGAAGTGAAAATAAAACAATTCATAAAAGTCTCCTAAGAGAATTTCTCGGAAATTTACTTTCTCATCCCCCCGTTTTTTGGTAAAAATAATATTTCTTGAAAAATTAAACAAAAGTGGCAGTAAGGAAAGGACTCGAAGGCAGTATTTCAGTATTTACATCGGAACCCGACCGCAAATTGCCTTCAGAATATAAGAGGATGCACAGCACAAGAGTAGCTGGTAGTGACAGCTGTAGAGCAGGCAAAGCTCGAGAAGATACATACATCCTTTTGAAAAATACAACCACGTCTGGACAGTAAATTAGTATGGAGTATTTAATACGACGAGAGGTCGCACGAGTCGCTGGATGTATACCCCGGAGTGTCGTACATCTGACGTTCTCGCTGCACTTACCAAGGAAAATTATTAGGACAAGAGAAAGTGTGAAAGGTTGGTCTTCTAATTAGGTCGACTCTCTCCTCCGAGACGGCACTTCTATTGCTGGGGGTTACTTAGTCAGAACCCTGTAGAGACCCGGAGTAATTAACAGAAAATACACCCCCGGGATTGTAGAAAGGGGAAGAGTAAAAAACGATCAAGTGCTCATCCGGCCTCTGTCCAATAAAGAGAGGGCCGTTAACATTTGTCTGTTAATTCAGTTTATGACATTTCGGGACTTTGGGAGTTACGTCGGTTAATTGTAACACCTATCACTTGTATGGTTCGATGGCGGGATCTGCAGATTGGTAAGTGCTGAAGGGACGTCACCGGAAGAGACCCTATAAGTTAATTTTTGAGTTGGTACCTTTAATAATAATTATTATTTATCCTCCGTCCTGCGAAACGTGTGAGGGCTCTCTAGGGATTTATTCAGTTTATTCTAGTTCCGATTGATTTAAGACGCTGATTCGTTGATGGTTTACATACCCTTTCAGAAGAATAGATCTACATGTTTGGAAGATCTCGCTTCTGTTTCGCAAATATAGGTGTAGCGTATCAGGTATAATAAACTACCTCCTCAGAGGCTTCTGTTATATTTTAAAGTAAAACCACGTGATCAGGGCACTAAAGTGGCCGGAATAACTTTATCATTATGCGTGGAAGGGACATAATTCACATCTAGGTTATTAACTGTCTCTGGTCGGTTGTATCCTACCGAGTCCATATATTAGCCCTTTAATATGAGGAAGTCGTATCCGTGGAATTGGCCTGATTGCCACATTAATGAATTGTGGGTAACGTGTCCTATGTGTGGCTCCCCGGACGATCATTTTCAATCAGACAAGGCGTCCAATTCCTGACGGGCTCACTACTCCCGAATCTTAGTGGAGAAGTGAAGTCTCCGGTGTCATACGTCAGAACTGCACTTGGTTAAATATATTTGAGTTTTAATCAGCCTAAGAGTAATTAGGAAATGAATATGAAATGGTTGAGGACGTTTATGTCGTCACTTCAGTCGACTGGGGACATTTATTGCTGAAAGTGGCGTCATGGGTTGTGAAGATTTGTGTTCTAACAAAGAAAATTGTTGCGCGTAAAGGGCTCCGGTTTTGAAAGGTTTATTAAAATGATAATTTTATTAATATCTATTACTTTAGTGGCGAAATATCTCACTGAATGAGTGACTACATCTGATGAATGGTAGCTCATAATCTCCTATTTAATTGATTAAATAAAACTGTCTGAGAAATTGTTCTTGAATCGTTTATATTTTTGAGAAAAATGTGGAATTTTTTTTTTTTTAAATCTGAGTACTTGAAAAAATTATGTATTGTACGGGAATATACTTCGAAGAATGCTAAAAGGAAAACGAGCATATTTAAGGACTATATGCCAGTTAATGCAGAATGTATGCCTGCTGAATTTAGAAGGCCTTACTGTTAAATATTAAAAATTGTTGAAGCACCCTACGGAAACGTATATAAGGTTAGGTGAGATCTGTTTTTGCTTATCTCGGTATTTGGTTGAGAAAAAGCAATTCTGGAAGCGACAGAAGGGTCCAAGTTCTGTCAAACGATCTAATAAAATTCGGCAGGATGAGATTTTTCGGTTGGTATGGAAGGCCCTCTCGGGGATATCCTTTGCGGTTCCGGGCAATTGATCGGCGGTCCCTGTGGTGCTGTGACGTCGGATGAAGTGCTAGCTTGTTTCTTCTCTCACTCAGTTCGGCATCTGTCCCTTACGACCCCCGTGGGTCTCCTGGGGAATGCTGCACGCTACTTCCCTCCGAGACCACGGAGTAACTTTGCTTATTCGGACGATGAATGGCAATATGTTCTCTTCCTTTGTGTGCAATGCCACCGCAGCGTATCTCCCCCCTTTCTACCAAATCTCAGCCATTCAAAAAATATTACTAAGGGTGAAAAATGCTTGCATAGTCCATGTAATTAAAATATCTTAACTGTTTTTCATGTTCAAATTATGAATGTTAAAATTTTCCGTTATGGTTGATTATCGTAACAAATAAACAAAAATTTCTAGTAATAATTTGCAAAGAGGAAGAATAAAAGTAGCCGACTGCCGATGGGGGAAAAATTCCACTACAGTGATAGAAAAATCCTATTGAAACCGAAAATGTCTGAAGGTAATCAAATAAAAATCTAATATATCTATTAATTCTTCTTCTTTTTTACAAAAAGAAGAAGTGTCAGTTCTGTCAACATCATTTCCAGCTACCAATTAGCCTTTGGAGATAGGAAGATCCGCCCGGATGTAGTCCACGTTTGGAGTTGGCTTCAGGAATCAAATTGCAAACTGATTGAACTGATTTATCGCCGGTGCCGTTCCTAACAGCCACTTACCATCGTTTGTCTTGATTTATGATCAGTCGTGCCGCCACTGGCTGAAAACCTGCACTTTGTTTTCTTCCATCTGCCGGTTCATACCGACTACCTTAACATGCACCTCGGGCGCTTCTACTCCAAACATATTCTGATTTGTAGAGCTTATGAATCTTAAAAATTGGAGAAAATATTTATCATCAAATATGGCCCATTTATACGATAATTTATTTATATATATATATATACATATATATATATATGCTACGTTCTGAAGCGAGCTTTTGAGGTTTCAGTTTTTCTCCCGAGAAAACTGTATGCAAATATGTATAATATGTCTTGATGCATTATTGTGGAAGAAATGTGAAAGATTATTATTACATCCTTTCGTATCCGAATGCAAAATTTGCTCTTTAAATCTACGAATCAGCAAATTGGAAAAATAAATATTGAAACGAAGAAGCGCGGAATTTTCGATGGCTCTTAAAACGATGGTGCTCTTTAATATAATGACATTATTCAAAAATTTATATTGAAGCAGGTTGCACTTATAACTTTGAGTAAGTATATCTGTTTTCAGCATCTTTTAATTCTTCCCGAAAAATTTCTTGTGAAGATTTCCATCAACAACCTAAAGATCTCAGTTAAGATTTCTAAAATTTTAATTTTTTTTTTTTTTTTGAACCTTTAAAGGAGAAGTATGTTTTCTTAGATACGAGAACACGGATATATATATTTACACAAGACAAACATTAAAAATAAAGATGTACTCATACATTTTCTAAATGCCAATGAAATGTTAAAAGTCATTTTTGTGTCTCAAGAAAAATGTTGGCTTAAGGGTAAATCGTTTATGTAAAGGTTTTTTTCTTCATTAAAAGATCTAAATCGGTCCTCGGGCTAGACATTAGGTCTCTTATTAGATTAAATTTTGGAAATAAGATTCTCGTTTTGAATTTAAAACCTTCTAACATGATTTATCGTAATGCATCTTTGTTAAAAACATGAAAAAAATTGCATAAATTGTTTTAAAGACGAGATAACTTTCTCGCATTATTTAATGCCATCTTTCTTAGTAATAACGTTAATGCAAGCTTCGGGAGAAAGAAAACACAAGAGGAATTCAGGCAGAAGTTCGACCTAAGTGATTTTGGAAGCCAGACAATGGCGACATCTGTTGACAGGAAAAGGTAGAATCCTTACAGGATTCGTATCCTAATTTAGGATTTGCTCGAGCCATCAACTTTTTTTAATCTAATCTTACATAAATCGTAAATCTAACGGAAAACCTCAAAATTTTTGCATGTTTGATAATTAATTTAACCTTTTCAGAATTTACGCGGGTAAGGACGAACATAAAATAGAGAGTTAGGAATAATTAAACCATTATAAAGTTTCTTAATGGTTAAAAATCGGCCTTTTAAGGAGAAATTTAACCATTAATGATATCAGTTACCAGCAAGATACACTCTATTCAGCATAAATAAAAGATATAACATGATGGTGACTTATAAACAAACATGCATTGCTTCTTCGCAGAATTACTTAATTGATAATTACAGAAAAATAAATAGTGGTAATGCGATACTTCATCGAATGTCGTATGTAGGCGGCCTAAGTTTCAAAAATTTTATTTTGTTCCTATAAGGCCTCTTTCTTTGCTTCTTCGAACCACTAATTTCCGAAATCCAATCGCTTTCGAACAGCTGCACTTTTGATACTTCTAAATGTGTTTTTGGTTTTCTTTTTTTAAAAAAAAGTGTGCCTTTGTTCGTGCGGTAGCATTTTCGAGGTTGTTTACCTTTTTTTTTGTTTTGACTGACGCAACCTATTAAATATCACGGCTGCACCTTTAACTATTCGGATGACGTATTGCTGCAATAAGACAGGAGGGTGTGAAACATCCTAGAGAGGGATAGCAGTCAGCGGATGCCATAGATCATCCTTTCTGCCTTCGTTCGGAGTGTAACGAAGTATGACAAATGTGACGGGGTTGAGGGACACGGTGCAGTGGGGGTCGGGTGTCTGACATCGTAATTCCAACGTCATGAATCCCGGATGAAAGAGTAGAGGGCATTCTTCTTGTTCCGAAACTTGTTTTGTGATTACAGAGCTAATTTTGCATTCACAGAATGATTTTACAGAGGTGAGATTTAATTTTTTGCTCTTTCTGATAGTAACTATGTCGAACTTCGACTGCTACGTGATAAACTTACTTTGCAACTCGATTTATTTTATAAATAAGTTTATTTCTAATTTAATTAGGATGTTTGCAATGCGTTGACTTGATTTTTGAAACTTCTTTAACTAGAGGTTTCTTCTTTTTTTCGGTGGTTATTCTGTCAACTAAGTTGAAATTTTCGCATCTGAAATTCCATTAATTTGCTAAGTAGTGGAAAGCAAATCTTAACGGAGGAGCAGCAATAAAAACATTAAACTACCAACTCATTCCTCACACTTCTCTGGACAGCCCACCGGTCACCATTTGGCGAGTAAGGTACGCAACTATCGGAGAAGTAATGGGCCGTTTAACAACCTTTCTCTCCTCAGCTTCCTAACCTCTAGCGTTGATATCCGAACCAATCGTGTAGTTAGTGTGACTAACAGTTAATTTTATTATAGGGCCTACCCGCATCTATCCTGGAATCTATCGCACCAAATGACTTCGTGCGCACATACCACAACTTTCTATGTGCCACAGCGCGGATAAAAATGTCATTCTCTTCTATAATCACCGACATAAAAATATATAGAGCTTTTTTACTTACTATTTTGCAGCGAAAAAACCAAAACACTTTCTGGAATTTAAAAAAAAAATTCCACTCGGTCTAAAGACAATCTTATTATAGAAACCGCTCTTCAATTAAGAACAAAAGAAGAAAAATTCAACCCCTTTAATTTAAAAAAAACCAAAAAAAAAAGAAATCTATTCTTTGATGTTATTGTTTTCATGTTTGCCTGTGAGGTAAACATTGCGATTGAATTATTCTGTGCAGTACATGATGAGTGAATCACATGTCTCTGTTAGAAAAACATCAGTGGGAAGATTATGTTACGTTGTAATCGCCTCTTTTCCCTTCCCTGGAAGCCACATGGGTCGCTGTCATCAGACGTGTCAATATTTCGTGACAAGGTACGTGACAACTGTCTTTTCTCCCCTCCACTCCGCCTTCTTTCAGGGAAAGCTGTCACCTGACACCGTACTTACTCGATGACGTCATGAGTTGTGTTATTGTCATTCGGTGGGACGGTTTGACTTTTTGCACATATTCAAATTTCAATTAATCGATTAAACTCCGGTATAAAGAGGTTACGCTGCAAATCAATAGAAAGAAGACACTTGGCAAGTTACGCATACTACCTCGTGAGAAATAACGGAATTTATTTATTTATTTTTTTTTATGCTACACCTAAAGGTGTTCAAAAATCCATTCTTTTCCATGTGTTTTTATTTATCTATTTATTTAAATTTTCATATTTTCTGTCACTTTTCCGAAAAAAACTTAATTTGCAAAGGCACCGTGTCTTACAGACTGTGGCATCAACGTGTCACAAAAGAATTAGAACACAATTATTATTAAAAACAGTTGCTCTTTTAACAAACATGATAAATGCGATGTTTTAAAATGAAGAATTCTAAATAATTATTGAGAAAAGCAATAATTCATTTAGATTAAAATATTAATCAGGAAAATTCTTCTGTCTTCAAACAAACACATCGGTCGTGACAAAAGACATATTGTATTTGTCAAGTAAAACCCATAGGACTTATAACTTAAAAAGAGGAAATTAAAAACCAAAAAAAAAGAGAAAGAATCGAGGACGATATATTCTTGTATTTAAGAGAAATGTCTTCTGGAAGTTTTCCAAAAACTTTGAAAACGAATAAATGAATTAAATTGTTAAACAACTAAGCTTGCTTACTTGCACCACCGCACACATTAAAAAGGACTGTATTCTTTTTTTTTTACTTTTTAAATATTATTTTGATAATTTTTCGATGTCAACTGTCGCTTTGATCATTTTTAAAATTGACAATTATTACATTATATTCATGAGAGGATCGCCGAGCAATAAAATAATTCTTAACTCTAACATTTATTTGATTTAAAGGTCTTATTCATACTGTCCTATGAAAATGTTATAATTTTTACGTTATAAATTTAGAAAGGGACTTAATGAATTTATTGGCTTTAAAATATTTCGACTTTATACGATATAACACAACATAACGCAACTTAACACAACCTAACTCCACCTAACGCAACTGAACACAATCTGACGCAACTAGACACAACCTAACGCAACTGAACACAAACTAACGCAACTAGACACAACCTAACGCAACTGAACACAAACTAACGCAACTGAACACAAACTAACGCAACTGAACACAAACTAACGCAACTGAACATAAACTAACGCAACTTAACACAAACTAACGCAACTTAACACAAACTAACTCAACTTAACACAAACTAACTCAACTAGACACAACCTAACGCAGCTAGACACAACCTAACGCAACTGAACACAAACTAACGCAACTGAACACAACTAACTCAACTAGACACAACCTCACGCATCTAGACACAACCTAACGCAACTCGACACAACGAAAATTAGGGAAAATCGAACGAAAATTAGGAAAATTAGGGAAAATCTAAATTAATTAATTACATACAATCAAATTAACCATATTTCATTTTTTCTCGAATTAAAAAAAATTTTCCCAGACTTACTTATAATAGGACTGCAAATCTTTATAAAATGGGGTAGAATAGTATAAAAAAGGGTCCCTTTTATTCCCTATTGCTTCCGCCCTAAAATTACGAGTAGAAAGGTCCTAACGACGATTTCCCACCGTCCAGACACCCTGTCGTCACTAGCAGTCTGTCGTAGCGCGTAACCCGACAAATGATTGATTACCACCGAATAACCGAGAAGATCACCAACTGGAACCCTGCGGTCCCCCGCCCCCTCCCGGGAATACAACCAGCCAGACGTCAAATGGGGCGCGATGATGATGCTCAAAATCAGACTAATTTTACAAGTGCCCGGATCTGTGAAGGAGAGAGCAAAAAGAGAGTTAGGAAGGAGAAAGGAAGAAAAAAAAAAGAAAAGCTGGACTCACCCCACCCGTTTCTGCAAGAGGACTTGTCAAATAGCCCCGTTCTGGGAGGAAAATTGATGATGCACTAGGCAGCGTTGACCGACGATCAATGGCCATTTTTCACTGGGGTGATGTCTTGTATTGGCAGTGGCTAGGGTGGGGAAGGGGAGAGGGGGTCGAACGGAGGACGACGGTGATCCATAATATCCAACTACATGGCTGATAATGACAGGAATATGGATCAGATTTTTCCTGCGGTGATCCATCAAATGTATCGGCTGCCAATAGAGAGACGGGCACAAGAAGCGAAAACAATGGAGCGATTCGGAGTTAGCCGCAAGCAAGACACGCTCAGATTGTTCGACTTTTCTTCTACCGCGGTCTGTTTTACACACAAACACGAATTCGCTGCTTCTGCCGGCTTAGCGGATCGAACTGGATACTTATCTCGGGTTCTAAACTCCAATCTCAAAGCTAAGAAGTGAATAGACAGATTTTATGTTTGCTTAAAATCGAAGCAGAACGAAGAATTATTTGCTTTTCCACATCATACTTCTATACAGAACGTGAATCTGAACACAGTAGGCCCTATATTCTAATTATCTAAACATATTACGTTTTTTAACACGATATTTAAACATTTAACGATCATGTGTGCTCTTTAACATCTAACAGACGTTTTAATGACCATTAAAAGCATTAAATTGTCTATATAAAGTTTTTAAATCTACTGAAAACTTCAGATGCAAAGGCACAGAAAATCCAACCAACAAGAGTTTGGGAATTTGGCACTCTGATCTCTAAATATAGAGAGAAACTATAAAAAAATATAAAGATAAAACCACTTTTACTTATTCAGATGTGAAATTCTATAGAAGTGGCGCAAGAAGTCGAAAAACCACAAAAAAAACATTAAGAAAAATGCTAATTTCCAAAGCCACACATCTTCGGTTTTTGCGAAAATTCTAATCCCGATAATGAGTTTTTTTTCGAGCGATTAAAATTAAATTATTCGAGAAGTTCTTTAGACTGCTTGCACAAAGAACCTTCCCTTCTATTCCTTCGTATTAATGACTAATTTACATTTTGCACGATCAATAATTAGTCACTAATTTGTGTAGCCTTCTAGCAGAGAGGGGGAACGAGCTGTTATCTTAATTAAAATCCAAACATCCGTGTTTTCTCAATCTTATGACATGTTACTGATCTCTGTACTTCTTCAACATTTCTATTATGTTTCGTTGCCGAATGAGGAGAAGCAAAAATTAATTTTGTTAATCTGCGAATTATAGATTATCTTGGATAAATAGATAACTGGAAAATGAGCCTAACCTACCCACTTTCTGGACGTTTTTTTTTAATTAATTGAATTATTAAACGGTTGTAGATGCAGTGGTGTTTTACGATTTATTCCGCGACATCGAATGTATACCACGATATATGATATACAGGCGAACGTTTGACGTCTATCATTTTATATCCTATGCCACTAATAACGTCTTTTTTTGGGCCCTAAAAACTGTTTTTAAACGAAAGATGCAACTAGGGATGTAGCAAAGTTAAAATAAGAGGAAACTGAAAGACGAATAAGAGAGCATGTATAAAAAATTAATTAGATAGAGGCCTGAAACTAAGTTGCCAAAAATGAATATTATGTGGATAGAAGGTTTGGAAGTTTTAAAAGAGTTTTACAAAGGAGAAAAAGGAAGGTTAACTTTTCTTCATATTGGAAAAGCCGACAAAAACGAAGCTATTAATTTTCCATCAGAATCGCCTTCTCTTTAATGGTCAGACTTTCTCCAAATCTTAAAATTAAAATTTCCTTTATTAAGAAACTTCATCCAGTTACTGCACTTCTTCTAAAAGCAGGGAACATTTCAAATTTTATTTTTATAAAGAAATAAAAAAAAAAAAATTAGATTATTTTTCTCCCTCGAAATTTCTTTTAAGCTAGTTACAGAGTATATTTTTATATCGAAGACAAAAACTAAATTTTTTTACGTATGCCTCGTAGGCCTGCAGATTAAATGTATTTTTAGTTCATTTAAATTTTTTATGGGTTAAATTATAGGCTTCTACGGTATATATACGTATTTATTTTATAGCAACTATGCAAAAAATAATTTCGCATGTTTCTATGCATAATTTCTAAGGGTGTGCGCCTTAAAAATATATACATGAACCAATTTTTCATTTGTTATAAAATATGACATCAGCAACTAGGATGCCCTTCTATAAAACTCAATTATATCCTGACCTAGAGAATGAATTAATGGGTGACTCCTGCTATATAGATATGTGAAAACATTTGTCTTCCTTCTATCCGCCAAGCCAAAAGTTTTATTTGAGGCTATCGGGGGAGCGTAAAGCGAATAATCCTGGATCGTATTTAGCTGGCGATTTTGTTCATGAGCCAACTAAATCGCTAATTGACTGGTAAGAATTAAGGCAGAAGGCTGGGAATGGTTCCTGCAAAACATTCAATGCGAATGTTACGAACCTAGGGTTATCTAGAGATCTCGTTTCCGTCCGAAGCGAAACAAAGCAAAGGCCATTCATCATTTTCTACTAATCACGTTCCGTCCGCCATTTTTCTTGCCGCTGCCATGTTTAATACCGCGGAAATCCATTGCGAGATATACGGTCTCCTTTAATGATGCACTCACTGGGACCCCAGCCACGGACACCCCCAAACCTCCTCTTCTCTTCTCGCTGGGATGATTTATTGTGGTCATTTGAGAAATGATGGATGGTCTGTCACGGAGAATGGCAGCCATAAATTGCTCGAATGGGTGAAAAGCCCTGCTTTGTCTTCAAATTAGTTCTGCTGTTGTCACAGACGAGGTGATACACTAAATGTCCGACCCTGAGCCGCACGGGACGGTCCGATGCCAAAGATGGCCCTGCATCCACTTGGATCTTATGATAGGCTCGTCCGAATGAGACGTATCATGCTAAATTGCCACGTCATGTAGTATTAGCGCGATGGATGGAGGTTTGCTGTGATGGAAGTGACGGCGATAATCTTTCACTTTTGCAAAAACCGCTCTTTCTACATAATAATTGACTAGCTTAAATGATGAGGAAGGTGTGCCCCTTTTTTTTAAGACTCAGCTTCTTTTGTTTGAGTGATACTCGATTATCTGGGCTTGTCTGTCTAACTGTTATACCTAAAGAGCCCCTTTTATTTTAACCAATCTATAAAGAGGGTAGCAGGGTTCTCGTTTGTACGGTGCTCTTTTGTTTTTAACAGTTTCAGTTAATGCGTGCTTAAAGAAATAATTATAAAACTTGCGCTCTCTTTTAATTAAAAAAAAAAAAATTCGAAAATTTTTTGCATAGAAATTAAACTGCGGAATTTAAATTTTTATTTTTTTTTAAAATTAAAAATTTGAGTGATCGATCCTTTAAATAATGATAAAATGGACAATAAGAGAATCCATATATTATTCTGGTAAAGAAAGAAGCAAAGCGATGAATGACGATACAAAACATGTTGGGAGGAGGTCGATCAAGTCGCCATTATACTCATCCCGAAAATGGATAAGGGAAGGAGGTAGTAGAGGGCTAATGGGCGAATCCGATAGTCTAATTGTCTCTATACATCAAAAAAAGATTTGAGGACTTTATGAGGGCAAAGAATCGTCTTGGCAGAAGCTGATCTGTCACAGCTGTCGCGACACAGATGACACGCTATTTGTCACGTGACAAGGGTCTATCCGAAGAGCTATTTGTTTTCAGACTGGTAATATTAATATGGGTAGAAGGTTAGATTGATGATAAGTTACACTCAATAAATTTTTATAAGGATCGGCCAAAGGTGAAATATTCAACGTTTATAAAAGGGTCTTTTAACAGAACAACATAAGGTCAGTAAAGTCCGATCTGATAAACGGAATGGACTTTATAAAAATTCTATTTTTTTTTCCTTCTTTTCTTGTCAGGAGCGGAAACAAAATAGATAGTAGCGGATCATATCTCGTTTTGGGTCGCATCGGATTACTTTTTAAGGGCCTATAGGCAAAAATATGCGGTGGTGGACCATCTGCCCGATCCTTCAACTTGATTCAGATAAGAGCAGGAAGTACACATTGTGAGAGATAAAGAATTTCCTATTGCATAGCGGAAAAGTTTAAGAGCGAAAGTTAGGCTAAAATTTATTTATAGAGAAGTTTATTCGTTCTTTAAAAGAAAAATTCGAATTTAAACTAGAAGCTGCATAAAGTGCTTCTTTTTATATATTTTAACAGTTTTATGAAACTGTAAAAGTAAAAATTGCTATGAATTATTTAATCATCTTAACTAGTTAAGAATAAATCCAATTCTTTATTGTAATCCCAACAAAACTATAAACAAACGACTAAGGTTCAAGAGGGAAAAAAAAAACAAGTAGAAAGATGGAATAAAGCACTTGTCGAACGTTCTCCTTCTTAAAAGAACTATTTAGCGAATCGTTTCTTATTCAAAGAATCAGAAATAATCGTTACAGCCCTCATATGGACTATATTATATAGGAAAATGGAAGAAAGAATGCTTATATTTGATGGAGCCTGCTAAAGTAGAATGAAAGGCATCGCCCTCACCTCTTTCAGGGCTTCATTTATGTCCATCTAGTGCAGCATTCTCTTTCTGAGCGTGTGATTCAACATGCCACCGGGTCATACATCACCTCCAGCCATCCGGCGGTGTGCCCGCTTACGGGACAGCCTCATTTCCAACCATTTATCGTGGCTACTTGATTTCCTCCCCATAGTGCGGGCATGCAAGGCCGAGATAGTTGGCCAATGATCTATAGTGGGGCCGACTGCAGCAATATCAGCAGCTCTATAGACGACTCTCCTCTTCTATTTGATAGATGGCAATACGTTGTTGAACGGAGATTAAGGGTTTGAGAGAAAAGATCGGAATTGCACTTGCAAGGGTATAAAAGGATGGAGCGCTTGGAATTTGCGAAGAGTGGTACCCATCTGTAATTGATTCCCTCTTTATAACCAAAGAAGCTAAACAAGACGTGTTAATTAATGACTGTAACTTAATAAGAGATGAAAAGGGGTCATTTTTTGGTATTAATAAATGCAATTCCTTTCATTTAGCAGGGTTTAATGGCGATTGTTTAGGATTCTAATATACATTCGCACATTTAGGTATCTTCGTATCTTTATCATGAGAAAGAAATCTTTAAAAAAATATAACTGTATATTCGATTGAATCTCTGTCGAATTGTGAAAGATCCTTAAACAGTCGAGAACCTTGTCACAGTCCCAAAATCAATTCCAATCCATGCGCATCTATAACTGATGCAAACTGCACTACCCGAAGACATAAGGACATAACTTTACTATCTTAATTAATTTTTATCGTCGATGGGCGAGTAAATTAACACCTCCGCTCGGAGAGGGTGCACAGGACAGGCCTGGAGGTCAGAAAGTCAAGTTTGCTCTCGCTTGTTCGATTTAACGCGACTCCGTAGAGACATTAACGACCGCAGAAAGATCAATGATCAGTCGACACTTCGCAAACGCGTCTTGACCTCCGAAAAGCGATAACTTAATGTAGCATAAAGGTCGAACAATGACTACTTTATTGATAAAACCTCCGCAATTCTCTTTTGCCTGCTCTGTCGGGTTTCTAATGTTTTCCCTCTTGCAGGACTTGGCTAATCACCTTCATAAAACTGTCAGTATGGATTACAGAAGGACGCTACAAATTACCTCGTCTACGGGTAGCACAATAGAAAGATGAAAAATGAACGTTTCTGTGTAGCTCCCCCTCGGCTCCCCTTTCTTTTGTGTGAGGCATTGGATGATTTTTATCTCTTGTGTACATAAACTTAGGTGAAGAACTTCAATTAGGGGGAATGAGGGGGCAGGTGTGTGTGTGTGCACGTGTGTATAAAGTCCAATTTTTGGTCGATAGCTGGCAAACCGAAAATTCAATACTGTTTTAGTAACAAATGGAGATAAAGACAATTCACCCGATTTCTGGTGATTTTTAAAGGTTTGGAGGAGTTTCGACTTGATCGAACGGGGGAAGGAAGCTTCTGAATTTGGGCGCGGGCTTTGATTTTATGCGATATCTAGCTACATTTTCGGAGACGGCCAGTGTAATTAATTAATAGTTAATGATGCAAAACTTTGCCATTCTGATTTTTATCATAAATATTTTTACAGCGAAGAGCTTTAACAGGATTTGGCTACTAAAACCTTTAAGTATACATATATATTTGACTTCGTTCCGATCACAAGCCGCTAGCAGATAGTGAATATGCTGAATTTGTAAATCAATAGTCTCTACTCACTTTATGTAGAAACTAGTTTAAATCTTAAGCATGCATTTATCGTAATCCTCTACTTGACTGATAGTTATTGATATAACCGCACTTACAAACAGAAATATCTGTGTTCAATATACAATTCTGATAATTATTAAATAAAATTTCCTGATTATAAAGGCAAAATTTTGCTGTAAAATAAAAAAAAAATTTATAAATTACAGAGAATGGATTCTCTGGAAAGACTGCTTTATGTTCCCACTATTCAGAGAAGTAGGTTGGTATATTATTATAAGAGGCTACTCATATAGGTCCTAAACAGTATGGGTGGTCTAGCGTGACCTTAATTAAGATGTCCGATTTCTACAAGATACATTTATCGTTATCTCTCTAATAGGTGGTCCTCTCTTACATAAACATATATATAATTGGATCCCTAAAATTTTTATTTAAAAGCTGAGGAATTTATGTTCTTTTTTTTAATCCTGAAGCGATTTTCGTGCATATATATGCATTTAAAAAAATCTCTCAATTCTCTATAAGAGAAAACATATTTTAGAAGTTTGAAAAACATATTTTCATGGCTTTTTAAGGTCAGCAAATTTTCGAATCTTTACTGATTGATCGATTACTTTGTATTGATAAGTTGCAATTTATAACAATTATAAAGTATGTTTATGAAAAGAATGAACGAACAATAGATATTATTGTTATCTTTATTGGTCTGATACGAAGTAACATTTCTGTTTCATATAAATTGATCGAAGATCGATTCTAATGGTCCAATTCTCACGATTTTCTGAAGTATCTGGTAAGATTATTATGTTATTTTGAATATTTTATGCTGTCCAATTCTGCATGAGAGATGTGTAGAGGCTCATCATGGGCTGCTCAAACCCGCAATGGGATATATCGGTGTTGAAGCATGAGGATCAACAGGCTGGGCGCGGATCTCTTCTGATAAAGCTGTACCAGATATTCGATCCAGTAACCTTCAAGTTACGCTCTTCCATTTTGTCCCAAGGGATCCTGATTCGATCCATTGATCCTCATATTTAATCTTGCTGCACGGAGTGTGGCTAGCTTCTAAATGTCCGCCATCTTATGTTTGTTGATGGCAGAGAAGTTTTATTTATCCGAAAAAACGTGCAATAAACGAAAAAATTTAATCCTCATAACAATATATTGATCGAGCAATATGTCTTTATTTCTATTAATTTCACATGTAATTAAAATGCCTAATATCTCTTCTGTTATGCTCCGCCCAATAAATTTACTAGTATTTAGGGGGAAAACAATGAAATTTGGTTTGCAAATTATCAAAAGTTTGTTTTTTTATTCTTTAAATAAATTTTGTATCTATTATTTTACCATCCATCCCTTCATTATTATTAATCGATGAAGAAGAAGGTTGATCCATAGATGAAAGATTATTATGTGGGGCGGAGGCAAGTGTTGTTGAAGTGGATCCCACAAACAGAGTTTTTATCCCATTAAAAAGGGTCGTTAACTTACTAAAATCTTTCCACTTCTTTCTATTTAAGATAATTCATCAAATTCAAAAGATCGCTTCTTACATTAATTTCTTTTTTAAACAAAAATCTACAAACTATTAACATTTTTTCATGCGATGTTAATCAAAGATGCAAAACAAATTTAAAAAAAAATGAAAGAAAACGAGGAGGGGAGGAAAAAAAAAGAGAGAGAAAAGAGTCACCCTCATCAGAAAGAGTAAGAAATAATTAAAGATTGTAAATGTGAAGTCGTCAATATTTGTCAACAAGAAAGGGTTTAAAAACTATCATTTTTCAGTTTGGTAGGCCTTCTAATTAGAAGTGTCTGTCAGTGGCAGGATGCGGATGAAAATTCACCTGTTTATAATAATGTCCACCAATTAAATTACCTGTTAAGTGAGACCCAAGTTAGGAAATTTAAATAATGATTAATGACGTTCTCTTCTTAAAACTTTTTTCCTTTCTGTTTTATGCTTGCTTTAATTAATGACGACTCTCGACTGTGTTTTTTTTTTTTTCTTTTCTTCCATCTTCAACCGCCGTGTTTTCAAAAGTGTATTTGAACCTCTTCTGTGTCATCATCAATTGTTATCGTTCTAAGAAAATGACTTCTGTCTTCTAGTCTCTTTTAAAGGATCGAGCTGTTTCCTAGAAGAAAAAGATAATTTTAATGGTAATTGTGGTAACTGAACAACTTCTTAGATAATGTAAAATTTAAGGAAAAATATTGTAATTTACGAAATTTCTGTTTTAAAAATTCTCATAGTATCCCTAATTGGAAATTTTTTTTCCTGGTTTAAATAATAAACAATTATTGAAAACCTCTGCACAATTTGCACTTTAAAGAAGTTTTAACACAGTTTAAAGAAGTTAATATTTTCTGCACTAGATTCGGGCTTATATCTTAAACAACTATAACACGCCCAATGGGAAGGACATTAATTATAATCTAGCATTGTGTCTTGTTTGCGTTTAGGATGAATTTGTTTTTACTAAATCCTTATTTTGCTCCCTAATTATGCCCAAAAATTTCCTGGAAAAAAAGAAGAATGTTCGTAAGCAACGTTATTTTTCCAAATTTTTAGGATATACCAAATTGGCTATTGCAATGTAGAAGGTCTTCCACGTATTCTTCCATTAGATAAGAGGTCACCTAATTTAAACTTCTTGGAGCTCCGCCCGGCATTAACCTACTAAATCGAATTAGAGATGATGATCCCCTGTAATCAATTCCTATAAATATTAATGCAGAATTTAAATTTTTCCTTATCTACTGAAAAATCCTCGGATATCTTTCTTTTAAAACAGAAAAAAGAGAGAGACAAAACCCGGAAGTCTTACTCTCCACTCCATTGTCTGCCAGTTGTTCCAATTTGTAACGGGGCCGTCCTGAGCAATGGGGCCATCACGATGAAATATGGAGATCAGGGCTATCGGTCGAGGGCATTTGGCTAAGAACACCGACCTGCCATCCAACCGGGACTCGCTATCTATCAGGAGGACGATGCCATTAAGGGGACACCCTCCCTTAATCTAAAAACAGTCGAAGCCTCCTCCTCTTATCTCTAACTCCGACCTGTAAGGATGGATAGGTGGCGCGTGGCTTGGCTGACGGTAGCACTCCTTCAAACGTTAAGCCTTAATTGCCTGAAAGCCCTCTGTAATGCAATCCTTCGCAAAAAGGTCCATCAATACTGGTCGTTTCCACTTTCTCCTCCGTTGGGAGACGATTTTTTCTTCTTTTCTTCGCTTTTCTTCCTGCATCACGTCTTCGGCTCTCACCATATAGAGGAAGACAAATGAAGGAGAGAAGACGGTCAACCTCTGAGACCCGGCGATTGTCGCTTGGGACTTGAGTTTGGACTGGAAGAAGTAAAGTATTTGTCGCTGCAATCCGCAGAGATTTCGCAAGCGGAGCACGAATGGCGTAGAAAGATACAAGAAGATTGCAGATGACTAAAAACAAAACGCCATGCAGCGATTAATAAAATTCTATTTAGCTATCGGACGCGTGTGCGGCATACTTTCCACCTTTGCTCCTTTCTCTATTTATCTCAGTTTAGTGGAAAAATATTCAGCCAAACGGAATAGAATGAAGGATCTTTTTAAATCGAGGAGAAGAACACCCTGAAAGGACTGCTGTGGAGATACTCAGAACAATTTGCATGAAACCCTGCAAAGTAGAAACGTCACATTGGAGAGATAAAGTTTCGGCGGAGGAAGAGTAAAAGCTTTTGACAGAATATTCCAAAGATGCGTTTTGACAAGTAAACATCAAAGGAAAAAATAGATAAACCAACCCTTATTTGCCGCTTCAGACAATGCGACGAATAGTAACGATGTGTACGTAAAAGTTCCACTTGGAGATCCTAATCTTTACCATAGACGTAGAAGAGTGCATTAAGCGCTAAAGGAGAACGAAAGAGAGAAAAAATCTACTCACGTACTCTCCACGAGCAAGAAGCACACTCGCACTTTACATTCATCAATCATTTTCTCCAGACTGTTCGGTTTTTGTGATGAAAAAAATTCACTCACCGTGTTTGCACGCTTTTATCCTTTACAGGTTGCAACTCAGCCACTAACAGCCAACCGAGTCCAAGCATAAAACAAAATTCCAAATATGAAAACGCCAACTGTTTACAATTGATTAAACAAGTTTGAAACTAATAGAGAACTCTTGACAGAAATATAGGTTCACTGCTTGCATAATTCGAAATTCCCGCTGAAGAAATGCAGATTCTGTTTGCCCACTTGTTCTTTAAGAATTATTGAGCATAAGAGACGAGTTGCGATTTATAACAGAATTCACAAACTCGCACTGGAGGAATGCAACTTTCTGACAACTTGTTACAAATTTCTATTAATTTTCTATTTGCGTAATCTTCCGTAAATCGACATATAACGATTAGTGCACCGTATTTATGGCGATTAACAATTTTCCATTATGAAAAATCTATTTATGTTTTAGAAAATTCTTTTTCTATTGTCGAGAATAGTAACTCAACTTCTTAGCCAAGTCTAAAATTTTAAACAGCAGCGAAATTACGGAACTAAACACGTGACAATTGGCACAGGGATAGCAATATAGAGAAGCAATTTGTCTAGGAGGAGAAAGAGCACATCTATCTGCACCCGAACCTAACCGGTACCATAGATCTCTATTCAGTCTCCTCGATTGCTGCACTGCCTGATTAGCCGGGCAGCAGTTGAACTGCCTGACTTATCCCGGACAGTAGAGGATAAATCCCGACTTGCTTGTCCCTGTTGACGTGCCAGTCGCGGTTAACGTGAACGAACGACCTTTTCTGTGAACGTCCACGGATTTAGTCCTAACAGTGCGAAGATTTACTGGCTTCTAACTCTCCTTCTATATATACAGCCTCCTTTTCTTGTCGCTTTGCTTTGTTCCAGCGGTGAAACACCTTTTATCGCTTCTCAGCAACTATGGCTGGCTGCTTCATTATTATCAGCCTATAAGCAGTTTTGTGTGTTTTCCTCTTTTTTTTCTTCATTTTCGCAGACTCAAAATATTTTTTTCGAAGGTATCTAAAAAAACACGAGCCAAATTTGCATAACTACAATCCTAAGTTTTATTAATCTTGTGTTTTCATAGAGCCATTTTGAAATTCACATAAATAGAATGAGATTTTAAAATTTTTACTTTTTTTGGCGATTAAATCTTACTGTATCGCATCTCCAATGAGATATACAGAAATTTTGATGACTTTTATTGATTTTTATTACGAATATCATACGTGGTATCCGCAATCAAAGATTAGTTCTCTAGAACTGAGACGATAAAACTTTAATTTCTTATATAATAATGGATATATTCAGTTAATAAATAACTTGGACTCTCTATAAATCCTTTAGAAGCAAAGGGTATAAAATATTTATCTTACTAACAGTAAGACTTCTTAAAGTTGAGATACTTCCAGGTATGATCTATAAAGTATAATTTAAAATTTTTTAAGTATTAAAATTATCGAATTAAACTTTTATGGCACTGCAACTTTTAATCAATGAGAAATCTCCAATTTCAGTTAAAATGGCCGTCACGGCATTCTTCGTTGAGTTAAATGATTATCCATAAGTCAAAAAACATTATGACGATATGCATGAGATTCAGTGTAAAGATGGAATGGTCTATTCTGACTTGGTATTCTCCATCAATTTTTTTTTCTTTATCATAACCCCAACAGTTCTCTTTTATCGAGAAAGTCCCGCATTCGCTACACTCCTTTCTTTAATTATGCAGAGGTGTTCTATAAACCGGTAGATTGAACATCCTAAACAACACAGATCAGTGTTTTTATTGACGTAGAGAACATTTAAATTGTTACACCTTTACATATGTAAGAGTATTACACTAATTTGGTTGAAGGTACGATTCAAAAAGTAGAACCTTCGCCACTGGCTCCAAAACTAATAAACGTTGCCTAGAAACAACATCACCTCATAGTCATATCTTTACTTAGGGGACCCTTGGGGAACACGGTGGCATTTTACTTCTCGCCTTTTTCTAAAACTGCTCCGCTTACCCCCGAAGAAAAATCCTCCATAACTTCGTCGTTATCTTAGCTTTTTGCGTATTTCTTTGCTTCTTTAAGTCGAGGGCGTGGTAGTACAAAACTGATATAACGTTTAGAGGCGATAAAAGTAGACTGGAAAATATTAGGAAAAGCACAGTGGGGGGTAAAGAAAGGGGTAGGGCCCAACAAATCTCCCAGTTTTCAGTTTATGGGATTCCATGGCCGTGCAGAGAGAAGGGAAGTTGTTCTTCCAACCCCTCTAATGAAGGACATTTTTCAAGTCGGGGATGACTGTTATTATGGTGGGTAAAGCGGCAGACGGTGGCGACACAAGGCGGACGTGGCTGTACCCTAATTTAATAAGGCACCACCGAACTCTATCCTAAGACGTAACTGACGGAGCAAAGCAGTCAATTAATGGACAGACTTGCTGGCATCATTAATCATTTATTTTTCTCTTGCATTTTAAAATGGGGAAAACCAAATACTCGTGCCAGTGCGCCTTTCTGTCTTATATATTTTTTTTCCTTTACCTCTACAAATTACGTTGTTGTTTAGACCCCTGACCGAAGTTGCAGTTACTTATGATCCACGACCTAAAGTCACGAGTCTCTCATTTTATTTTTCACGGTTCGAATTAAAGTCCTCTTTAAGATAAGTTAAATAATACGAACCACATTCTTTAAACGATAAAAAAAAATTAGGCGCCTTTAATGATGTAGAAAATTTCTAGAAAGGTTAGGAATCCTTACAGGAACGGAGAAGGGAGCGAATCTTTGTTTCAATAAAGAGTGGAAAAGAGAAGTTGACATCTGTCTGTGTCTCCTTTCTCCCATTTACTAACTGATTGTATCGACAAGGCAGTCGGTATTGTAAACACAGACAGACTCAGCGGGAAGAGGGGGATTTTAAGGGGAAAGTAGAGACATATCCGCCATTGATCACGGAACCGCTTATCTTCTACTGTAGCGAGGTGAGGTGCATTAATGAGGCAACTAAGTGAATTACTGGCCGGATGTGACGAGACGAATTAGGAAGATGATGAAGTCAAATAAAGAACTCGAAAGGCCAAGAACCGTGGAAATCAGTGTAGTAGAGGAACACAGCCGTCTGTTGGCAAATCAATAGTAAGGGGGAAGTGCAGCGAAAATTGAATTATATTAAGCGGCAGCGTGGAAAAGAGTATGGAGATCTGTACTGTATCAGAAACTGGAAGCGAAAAGAAGTAATTAAGACGAGGTCCAAACATTTTAGGTAGCGGTGCTGCTCAGGACGTAATTATTGAAAAGAGTCGAAGGCCTGACTAATGCGTTGCCAGATCCTTATCTATTTGCTTAAGACGTAAATAGAATTAAGAGGGCTTCACTTTTCCAATAGACTTCTTCGCTACTATTATCGAAGGTGCGGCGACGAAATACAGCTCTGTAATTTTAACAAATGTCATTTATGTGTTTGCTCATCTTGTTAACAAATTTCCTAATTTTGAGTAATCTTTGATGTCTACGCTTTTGAGTATCTCGGTTGCGCGATGCTTCTTCGGTGTCATAAAAAACAAAAAGTGGGACTGAATAGCAGATTTCGAGTTTGCAAGAGACTGGCGCAATTTTTTCAATACATTTTTTTTCTATTAATAAACGTGGTTGAATTATTTCAACGGGCCAACAAATCTTACCTGAAGTTTTATAGACACAAACTGTGCAACAAACAAAATTTTATTTCTGCATAAAAATGCCTGTAATGTAAAAAAAATTTTTTTTTTAAAGTAGAGAAGGGGAGAGAGAAGGTGGGCACCCCCACCATATCAATATAAGAAACCAGTTCCATCTAGTAGAAGCAAATTTGGTGGAAAGGAGAATATATCTGGCGCACTTCCTTCTTATCACTAACCGATAAAGACACCATATTCGTTTCGAGCAAGATGGTGGGATAGGGGATAAAATAAGGGGAAGGTAAGGAGTAAAAGAAGCGG
>WUQG02086594.1:0-60521 GCA_011317285.2 Androctonus mauritanicus | reverse complement strand
TGACGGATTTTAATTTTCCAGACTAGACTGCAAAAACCGGAAGTAATACGTCTCGAAAAACCAGTAATTTTATAAGGGCAAATTGTGGGCAGACATGTTAGGTCGAGAAACTGCTAGGATGAGTCATTGGCGCGCGCCATTTAACCTCCCCCTTCATTTACGAACATCTCTTTATGATGGATGAAAGCTGTTTATATGATGCCATCTACATCAGGTTAAAGGTCAGAAGTCATACTAGCGGAAGCTTAGAAGTTGAACTACACTCTTCCAGGTCAACATAAGAATTTCATACGACATAAAAAAAGCAAATAAAGGTCAAAAACTCGCTTTTTAAAATTCAAAAATGCCTCTACACTAAAGCAATATTATTAGAGGCACGTTTATTAAAATTATTTTCGAAAAATGAGCATAAAAAAAATTTTGATGTCAGAAGTGGGGTTCGAACCCACGCCCTCCAATGAGGACCAGATCTTAAGTCTGGCGCCTTAGACCGCTCGGCCATTCTGACTTGCGTAAAAAGGGTTGAAAATAGCCTATATAAAACTAAACTCTTCTTTTTTTTACTTTTTTTGAATAATTTTGTTGATTAAAATCGAATATTTTCCTTATAATTCAATAACAAAATTATTACAAAAAAGCAATCAGACGCAATGAACATAATTACTATCAACGAACGAATTATTTTACTTTCATAAATAAAAATTAAAATAAAAAAAAGCAGAATACTAATTTAAGGAACACTTGCAGAATTAGCTTATTTACATAATTAAAAAATATAAATTAAACAATATTAATTTTTTTTTTTTAAATTTAAAAATACTAACGCTATTGTTATCTTTATTGCGATAATAATTATATAAAAATAAAAAGTTTGTAACGCGAAAAATTAGGTCGTGTAATTTTCGCGATTTTTTTTTTTTAATTTTTTTTTATATTATTTTTGTATGCATTTCAGTAAATAAGTTTTTCTTAACATAAAATACACGCAGTAATCTTGTTTTTAAATTTCTCTTTTAAAATAAAAATTACAACCAATTTTTAAATTTAATTGTAATCAGTCTGAAAAATTAGAGAGGGAGGGAAAAACTTATCGATTTTCTTAACTAAAATTAAAAAAATAATAATAAAAATAATAAAAAAAAATTTGTTCGGTTTTTCTGACATTTTTATATTCGTAAAAAAACAAAAGAATTTTTGTTCTAATATTTTAAAATCTCTTTACATATGTTAAAGATAATATTCGCGATAAAAAAAACTAGCCTGATAAACGAGACTAATATTGCAAGTTTGAGATAAGATTTTTATAAATGAATATGTAAATAGTATAAAATGGAAATTTTTATATTATTAATGTAAGCTATGATTATGCTAAACGTGTTAAGACTATTTTTAGAAACTACAAGTAAATTTTGTTTAAAAAGAAAATGTTCCATTTTTAAAAAATCGTAAAAATTGAAGCTGTCAGAAAATGTAAATCTCAGCAGCTCTCGAGATTTAGAGAAATCCGTCATTATTGACCTCTATTCATTTCCATATTGGAAATAGAAGAAGAAGAAGAAAAACCCTTCCTCGATATTTTTCTTCTCTTCTGACTTTTAATTTAATTTTTTTTTCCTCTCTTGTTTTTATTTCTAAATATTAGAAAAGTATTTTCGAAACTTTTTAAAAAAAATTTATTACCGAAACACGAGTCAAGTAGTAATTTCTAATTTTTATTTATCTTTTGCAATTATTCTTAATGCAAAGAGAGCGATCAAAGGTTAGAATCGTAATCTTATCGTTTTATCAATAAAAGTAAAGTACGATCCTTATCTCTCGATAAATTTGGTATTTTCGCCAGATAAACCTAGTTAAACCCCAGTGCAAAATTGAAGCTTTAAATCAGGATTCTATTTAAGTTTTTAAAATGTCTACAGGAATTATTTTGGAAATTATAAGGAAGATATGGATGATAGGGATTTCGTAGGGAGATTAAGAGCATCAAAGAACTAACCGACATCCAAATCTCTCGACGTCAGCTCAACCTATTGCGTGTCTGTCATCCGACATTATATATATGGAAAGCATTTCTTGGCCTCAGATTTTCGTATATTTTCTACTATATTGCGAAATGGGGAAAATAAATTTAATTCGTTTATAATCCTCAAAAAGAAGAGTGCAGTATAGAAAACCAGTAATCGACTGCTCTTTTGCACAGTAATGCTCTTACTCACTCGGTCTGGTAACAAGTCATTATTTTTGAGGTCAGATTCAACCAGTTTCCTTTTTTATCTACCCTTCAGGAGCCTCCTGTGACCTCTCCTGTTGTGTTGATTCGAGACACCCTCCCTTTCGGAAAGAATATAATAAACACCGTATCTTTTTTAATTCCAAAATTAAGATATCATTTTTATATCAGAAAATTAAATCGCTAGTTTTATATAATAAGCGAGATTTTATAAGTTTCAATTTTGTAATCGATTAAAAAAAATAAAAGAAACACGTACAGCAATCGATTTCAAAAAATGAGATTTATTTAATTGTAATCAATTACACAATTAAAATTTAAATGCTATTAAACTAATTACAATTTAAAAATAGACAAGAAAAGTTTCTTGTCTATTTTTAAATTGTAATTAAAAATAAATTTGAAATAGACAAGAAAAGTTTCTTGTCTATTTCAAATTTAATTTCTTTTTTTATTGAATATAAAAATTAACAGTCAATAATTCATTTTTATTTTACATTGAGAACTTATACGACGTTTGCTTGATTTAATTATAAGAAATATCCAATCGTTTTGTATATAAATGAAACATTTTTGTGAAAACTTAAAATTTAAAGTAAAAATATTGATATTTTTTTTTCTGTAAAAAAGGAGCAGCTTCCATTTCCACTTAGAAGTCTTGTCATGATATGAAGTGGAGTGCAGATTGTCATCTTCAGTTGTTCTGTCGACTTCTTGTCCTTTAGTTCGGTGTTTTGTGACCGTCTTTCGATTGGTAGCTTTTCTTATCCGGTTGTCTCTCACGAGACATATCGCTTGGCAACCAATGTGAACTTTTGTTAATAGATTGTCAGAATGAATTGTTTCCTTTCCAACAAATATTTTCCTTGTATATATGACAAAAATATGGAGTTAATTCAGTTTGGTTGTCTGATCATTAATGCAAAATTCTCGTTGTTTACACACGAGTGAGAGAAACTTTAAGGCTATCTGAGAATATTCGCAATTTTTTTTTTAGTACTAGTACTGTACGTACAAAAATGAATAGATTTGCAGCTTTTACATACGATAAACATTTATTAATCCTCAAAATTTAACGTATGTATATTTTTTCAAACAGTGTTTAATACTTGAATATTTAATAATAATAGCGATAAATAGAGTTCAGGTGGCAAAAGGAATTTTTTTTATTATTATTATTTTATTTTAAGGTAAAAAAGTGGAAAAATGAAAAATCGGTAAAGCTAACTTGTAACTGCCGGAACGATAAACTCAACAGGGATTCGGAAAATCGATCATGATAATAACCATAACAAACACATAAGTAGAGATAATTCCATCAATTAAAAAAAAAAGCTTAACCATCATTCTTTTGAGCAGCACATTAAGATTTTTTTTTTCTCCAATATTAGAACTACTAGTCATTCAATCAAGGAAATAAAGAAAAGGAAATGGAAAATCTCGGACTAAACTTGTCTATTGATTTCCTCTTCTCATTCCTAACTTAACTTCCCTACGCGATTAGTAAGCAACGCCCAAAGAAAGAAAATATTCTTTTCCAAAGCCTGGTGCATTCATAATCCAGAAATCCGAAAGGAAACAGGTTTCCTTTTCTTCCCCCTATCGCTTGGAAAAGGCTTAACATCATAAATATTAATGCTATCCTACTACGCCATTCCGTTTTTCCTGTTTGTTTTCTGTCTGTCTTTTTTCTCTACTTCTTATTTTCCAGGTTTCCGCTTTTCGTTTTCGGTTAGAGATGTCTGATAGAATTTGGAATTCTTATGTACGTAGTTTTATATGCAATTTTTCTTAATCTTCTGTGAAAAAATTGTTTCATTTTTGTCTGATGAAGTTCCGTTGTAAACGAAAGACGAGACAGAATGGCGACGGGATTAATTTCTGATTACATTATTATTAATTTACTCAGAAGATGAGAATGATGATATTCGGTAAAACTTAAACAGTGCAATAGTTTTGTTACTTAAAAGACATTTTATATTGTTTTTTTATGAATTTTAGTTTAAAAAAATGAAATATTTGTACACGTCTTGCTTAAAAGTCTAAAAAGCAATTAATTAAGAAAAGTATATTGTAGTTTTTAGTTCAAGAAATAATTTTGGCAATTCGCGTGATTTTTTTTAAGTAATAATCTTGCAGTTTTATTTATGAAAGACAAATATAATCATTAGAAAAATAATGAAGATTATAAATTTAAATATTAGAACTTATTAATATTAATCAAAAATTAAAAGCAAATATTTACGAAAAAGATTAATCTTTATGATAAATTTATTTTTGCCATTTATGATTTAATTATAAAATTTATACATTTTAAATATTCACTATTTTTTCTATATTGTTATAAATATACAGTACATTAACAAAATTTATAATTTTGATAAAATATCGATTTTAGTCATTTATTTTGGATATTTTATTATTATTATTTAATTTATTCATTTTAATAAATCCTGTCAAAAAATTGAATTCATAAAATTCGAACTTAATTAAATTTAACAGTCGAAAATGAAAAAAGAAGAAAAAATTTTCCAATTCAGAATGGCATTAAATAAAATCATGCAGAACTTGTAAAATACGAATTAACTGCTGTCTTTAAATTCATTACACGTAATTCGGCATTAGAATTAAATTTCTTTAGTGAGAGAATTTAAAACTTTCTTTCCTTATAAAGGAATGCTTACATATATAACGTTGCGTGTACATGATGGACATGATGTCGATGTGTCTGCCATAATCCATACAGAAACGTGTCGATCCGGATTATTTCCTCGTATAAAGCAAAACTAAAAGACCCGAGGCTAGTCGAGAATTTCGACAGTATGTCTATCTGCCTGTCCTTGATGAGGGTGGCCACTCCATGACTCTTGGCCAAAGGCTAAGTTTGTGGCACTTGACGAATGGGTGGAGTGCTGTCCATCTTCCAATTTTTTTTTTTATTCATCATAATAATTCTATGTTCTCTAAGTTAAATCTTAATTTAATTCTTGAAAACCTTTATAAGAAATTCTTCTATTTTTATTATTTTTATAATAATATTATTTAATTATTATTTTGGCTGACAATTTTTATAAATTCTAATAAAAATTATGTTTATGTACAGTAATTTATAATTTTATTTCACAAAATAGTTCTAGAATAAATAACAATCTAAGTTTATTAGAAAGATTTAATCACGTATATTTCATTATGAAAAATATAAATCTATGAAAATGAAGGATTTTATTGTCGAGTTTCGAATTTCTTTAGTCTATCTAGTTCGAATTACTCGTAATAGTGATCGTATTCTTAATGGAAAAACAAAAGAATAATATTGATGTCATCGTCACATTTTTTTTCACATAGATTATAGAGAAATAGCAATGTTGATAGATTAGGTTATAAGTAATGAGGAGTTTTCAAAAATATTTATTGGAAAATTTTGATAATTAATATTGATTTAAGTATCCATGATTACTTTCCGAAAGATTGTTGGTTCAAAATTCATTATCACATTGATGAAATCTTTTATTTTTATGATATATTCATTCTTCCAGAGAATGTAAGGCGAATTTTTAGTATTGTATTATAATCCATTAGCCTTCGTCTGTTGGCATTAGCAAGTCTTCATTTTTAGCTTTTAGTATTTAAGAATTTTCACATTATATTCTTCTTGCATTTTTCTTTGAACTATTTTAATATGCTTTTCTTCTTTCTTGGAGATTTGTGTTTTTACTTTCATTCTACATTTTTATGATTAAATCATGTTTATCAGAAATTATTTAATGAATTTTAATCCTGATGTTGAAGTAAGATTCTTAAATTCGTTACTTTCATTCTTTAAAATAGAACACGTAAGAGGAAAAAAAAATCTTCAGAATCCATTCAGATAAACGAGTCTCAAAATTTCAAAACACGTATGATGATAAACTCTAAACCATACAAGTCAACACCTCAGTACCAATTCTAAAAGATATTCTTTGCCCCTTAAGTCCTATTTTTCAACTTGGTGACATGAAATTTCTGAGGCAAATATTGCAAGACGGCAGAGCGTTACCGTAACCATATGATAAATTTGCTGTTCATCTGCGACACATGAAAGGCTACATCTAGAAATCTTCGCTATTATGATCAGGGGAATATCTTCTTGACGTACAGATTCATATCAAAAGACAATCTGAAAACCATGATTAATAATTCCAAAGTTGTCCATGTAATTTTTTGTAAGTTTTATGATTATGGAAAGCGTGAAGATTATCTCATTAACTTGTAATATTCATCTAATTTAATGAGTTATTCGAGTGTAAAAATTAGAACGTTCAAAGGTGTCTTGAAGTTTCGATTTAGAGAAATGTGGACTTCTCCGTTTCGATTCTTCGAACATTCTCATTTATCTTCACAAGTTTATTGGATTAACCAGCTTCTTTACTATCTTTTTGTTTCATCTTAGTTACATTTATCATTTATCCTTACATCCACTTCACACGCTGACACTTTTTGAACAAATAGTCCATCTTCTCTCGCACTATTTTAGTAATTCAACAATTCTTCCATTCTTTTTTATTAAAGGCATTAAACAATTTGTACTTCTAGAAAGAAATCAGTTCAAACAACATGTACTTCCTGACAAAATCTAGCTGTAAATCTATCGAGAATACACAGAAGTCACTAAAATAATAGTAAATATAGTCTCAAAGAAGTTTAGCGAATTTTTAACAAAGGATTTTTTTTTTTTTTTGCTTTTTATTTCGATTTAAAAAGCGCATCATCATTAATTTTTCTAAAAATAAAAAATGTTTACGTAATCCTTAGTAGACGAAGGTAATTTATTCCAATTTAAAATAATAAAAATAATATAAATAATATATATATTTTTTTAATTCAAGAAAAAAAAAAAAACGAAGAATTCATTCAAATTTATACTTTTTGTTTTACTTTTTTATATAAATAAAATTTAAAAATGTGTATTATTTTTTTCTTTTATTTTTCATCTAAAATTAATTTTTTATCTGAAGTGGAAAACGAACTTTTCTAAAATTATTTTTAACCGATCTTCTTCCAGAGTTAACATTCAACATAAAAAAAAGCAAAAAAATAACAATTTAAATTCTTGTTACTATAAATAGAAAATCGTTGAAACCGCATTTCTAGAGAAATGTAGGAGAAGTGAGAACAAAACTGACATAGAGAGAAATGACTGGTCTCAACTTCCAACAATTGTATCCGATGAGAGAGATTATCTTCTTTAAATGGAACACACATATCTTCCAAAATGGAATCGAACTTTACTATTAAACTCTTTCAATAGATGGCGCTATTTAAAATGTACTATTACCATTTCTTTTTTTACAAAAAATAAATATATATATATATGCTAGTATAAAAGAAAATAAAAAGACATTTTGCATTTCTAACATTCATTCAATAAATTTTCGGTTCTAATATATCTTTTAACCGTTGCTGTAAACGCAATTAGTTCTTCCACTTTTCCATAAATCCACTTATAAGCGTGCATTCCGTATCTTACACGTAAAAATAATTAAGTTAGTTTCATCATATCTAATTAACTTATCAAAACTAAATTAAATCTTACCCAAGCTTGTGATTATTCTCTAACGTTATATCTCTTATGGTTTCCTATCTGCTATCATTTCTTCGTAGACGACAGGCATCATCCCAGATGAAATATCTTCCACTTTCATATATATATAAATAAATAAAAATATATGTTCTGTGATATGTTTATGCATCTGTATGAAAATTACATAGAAATAATTAAAGGAATGATTAATTAATCACTATATACAATATACATGGAATCATAAATGGGAATTTTTTTTTTCTTAATTTAATGACTGGAAATCTAGAAAAGTTATAAGGATGTCATGCAAGTCATTTATTACTCGAAAAAATCTATTAAAATTTTTATTAATAACAATATAAAAAAAGGCATGAATAATGTGAATACATAATTGATGTCGTAGCCTGTATCAGTATCAGGTTCTGAAGGGCAAGCCTTCATTATCAGTGCGACCTTCGCCTGAATGAAGTTGAATAAACATTCTCGTATTCTATAATAATTAACTTCAATCCAGTAATAATGTTAATGATGATGACCTTAATCTATAAATCTGCGAAATTAAAATTAGAAAAAAAGAAATTGAACGAAACTAATTCGGGGATGTTCGAATAAATGAGTTATCGTGCTTAACTCTAAAGAGTAATTCTTATCTAATAGTAAATATAACGCACCGATGATATATATAGGCCCTCTTATCATTAACTACGCATGTGTATTTTACCTTTCAACCAGAAGAGAATTAATGATGCTTGTCATTAATTATAAAGCTTAGACTCGGTGCAGATCTAAATCCTAACTGGACTAATCCTAGAAAGGTTATTTTCCAGTTAATGTCCGGTAACTGTCGCGGACAAGATTAAAAAATAAAATAAAATAAAGCAAAAATACCAATATCTTTTTTTCCTGTAACATGATACAATGTTATTCTTAAAATCTTCTTGAATTTCATTCCTATCTGTAAAGTCCCTTGATAAAAATTCAAAACATACAAGATGCTAAGAAGAAACTTTATAATACATAAATAATTTGTGCTGTAAACAGCTCAGAAATCTTTCTATTTTATGTTAAAATTTTTAACTCCCATAGCTTTTCTATATTTTAAAAAATGTTTAGTATATATCTATAAAATATATATTTTGTTATAGTTGCATCAGATTGTAACATATATCAAAGAACATCCTCAAAGGAGTTTTATAAGTTGGAAATATTTCGTTAATAATAACTGTTCTCAACATAAAGAATTCTATTTAAATCTATATTTATATACAATTCTATGGGGCTGAATTTAAGGAATTTTTATTCTCTTATATGTCTGACTCTTGTAAATTTAACATGTTTTAGAATTTGCTGAGTATTTGCAAATTCAAATTGATAAGAAGATAAATATTTGATTCTATCTCATCCAATTTCTACTCAATTTAGAAATGAAAAAGTGATGTAGATATATAGAGGTGAGATTCGCGAAAATATTATTTTAGAAAAACCTAAATAAAATCAATTGTGTGAAAGAAACGAATGGATATTCCCCGTAGAGTGAGAGGAAAGGGGGTAAAAATTCATTTTCTGAAAATATTCGCTTCAATATCGAGCGAAAAAAATAAAAAAATAAAAAAAAACGCAAAAAATTTTGTCATTTTAGAAATTGATTGCTCGTGTAGTCACCAGTTAAATGATATTGAAATTTAAAATTGAAATTTAGTTTAGCGATTTCTTTTTAAAATATCAAAAAATGAAATTAACGTAAAATTCCGTTAAAAATTAAAAATAAAAAAAAAAGTTTGAAATATACATGCGATAAAAGAAATGCATTAGATGATATAAAGTATTTTTGCATCTGGTGAAAAAGAAACCAAATGATGATATTGAACATTTTTAAAGGAGGAAAAAGACATTTAATGATGATATTGAACATTTTTAAAATTCAAATAAAAAATTAATTAGTGAAATAGAGTAAAAAAAAAGATATAAATAGATAAAAAATATTTCTAAACTTCTTATTAATTAAAAAATGTTAAAAAATTTAGGAATAAAACGAATTAGATTTTTTAAAACAACATAATATATAAAAAATAATTGGAAAAAAATACACAAACTATTATGCATTTAAAATATTAAAATTTGAAAGAAAGCAAATTTTAAATTTAAAAAGAAAATGCCAAAATTAAACTAATATAATATTAATAAAGTTGCGTGCAACAAAAGTTTAAAATATAAATAATAATTTTAAAGGAAAAAAAATTAATTTTCTAAAATTTAAACTGTCAATTAAAATCGAATAAAGTCAAATGCATTTAATAAAATTTTAAACAGAAAATTTTTATTAAAAGAACAGCACAGAGAACAGAAAATTTTATAAATAATTTACAGCATTTGTTTTGAAATATGATCGATTTTCGTTTGAGTTGTAACTATTCCGAAAACATTCGAATTTGTGAATTATTAAGTTATTTATAGCTTTTCAGATAGAATGGATAATACGGCCAATTAATTTTGACGTCGTATGAGGTTGCGTGATATACATAATCGTCTACCTCACCACAATCGTTATAAGGTTATATTAATTCCAATATTGTGTCACAAAGGAGAAGCAGTAAATTGAAACGAGCATTGATATGCACATAATGTCTGATAAGATGACATGCATATCAGCAGAACTGACATATGCACTCCTATTCCGCATTTTGGCTCCCCAACAATCAAATTTAGCCCAATTCGTGTAATGTAAACTTGACAACGTACAAACCACGATTTTTTTCTTCGTCCATTCTGGTTTCGTGACTGGCCACCCAATGTTTGATGAGGCCCAAGACCGAACCTGTATTAATAAACAGTCCTTGACCGGATTTTGAGACTCGCATTTACGTCGATGACGTTAGGTATGTCTACAACTCCTCTAAAACTGCACATTGCCTTGCACGTGTTAAACCCCGGGCAATTTATCATTTTTGTTTATATTTTCAACCGATTTTTACTAAAATACATATGCAATATTTCATGTTTGATGCAACGTGAAATGCTCTAAAAATTATGGATATTTTTTGCAGAATGTTTAAATGATCATGCCGATTCTTTCATCCCTTAATGAAGTCGAAACGTTCCAAATGTTCCATCTGCAGTTGGTAGGCGTTAGCCAAAGAGACAGCAATAACAGCGCTAGAAAGCACTGTATAAGTTCAAGGTCTTTAAGTTCATTTTATTTTAGAAAGATCATCACGACTCAAGAAATAATAACAATTTGAGAATTTTCGGATAGAAGACAAATTAAGGATTTATGAAAATTTTTTAAAAAATAAGTTTCGATTTATATAAATAATAACGTGATCAATTTATTTTCGCTTTCCTTTTACTAAAGTTCTCACGATTTCCTGTCAGATACGATATTCGGCGTAAAAATCATAAATCGTGATTTTGAAACGGGAACATTAAAAATAAAAATAAAAAAGAAAAATGAAAGTTGCCAAACTCGATTCATTTCAAAATCAGGAAAGAACATTGACATTCAAACCCCCTTTGGGTAAGATTATAAAACGAACTTTCACGAAGATTTAAGAGTTGTTCGAATTTATGATTTGTTTTTTTATAATTATATATATTTATGTATTTAGCTGTAGTAAAAAATACATATATAAATTTATTCTTAATTTATTGTATAACATCTATTTTATAAAGTTAAGTATGTAAAATTTATTAAAAGAGATATAAACTGCACTTTAGAAGTCAAAAATAATTTAAACGCAATAAATAAGAAAATATAAATAAAGATACTTTACACGTGTTTCTCTTGATTCGTTTTGTAAGTGAAATCTTTTTTTTAATGCATTTAATATGCCAATTGATTTGACAATAATTCTTTCAGATACTTTTCTATAAATTTTAAAGGTTTCTATAATCGTTATATATATATAATTTTGATTGAAAGATGAAAGTTTGTCTAGAGTAAGAGGCCATCGTCCTTTCTGTTGACTTGACATCTTTTTCTTGGTGATTAGCTTACCTGTTCAGGTTGCCTTGACTACTTTGCAGGTGTCTCTTGCACCCTCTCAATCGACCAGAACCGGCTGTGCAGGTGCACATTTCCTCTAACTGAGATCATGCAGTAAGAACAGTGTTGATTTCTCACTTTATCATATTTATGCTACTTTGTTCGTATTATATTATATAATATAACAAAATTATTGATAATTTTGCTATATTATATATATTTTTTCCAACAGTAATTTTTGAAGAAAGCTTTATTTGCGAAAAATATTTTTTATCAAAAAGCCATATTTCCGTATAAGAATAATGACAAGAATATAAAACTAAAAAATAAATTGTGACTTTTTCTTAAATCGATGTTAGAGGTTATAAAAGTTCAAAGTTATAAAACTGTATAAAAATCTAACTTCAGTAAAAGATTTACTGTTTCTGCACCATTGCTAATACGCACAGATTGAAAATATGAGGGCAAAAGATGTTTTTTTTTTGCTTTACCATTTCTATTGGTTCAATACTAAAGATCTTAAGAAACCAAAGAAGAGCAGTTCTACTCTTTGTCGTGTGTATTGAATTTCTGCTTCTACCTAACTCTGTTTACACAGCTGCAATTGACTAATCCGTATTTAAGGCACGTAGGCCTTCTAACGTAAGTCCTTGTACTGCGGGGCAGTTTCCTCTCTTTTTTTTTCTTTTTCCTCCTATGTTTGACCGAAAATAGTGGTTTAACTTCGTAGACCTGTTTGAAAATATTCCGGTTAAACAACTGTTTATTTCGGATAACAACGTAAAACAATCGTAGCCGGTTTTTTTTATGACCCTGCGGTTGTTTGGATTAATGTTTTATCTAAGCCAATTAATGCTGTTGAGTATTATGTCGAAGTTAGAATAATCGCATGCACTTTGGACTAGATAACCTTGTCTGCGGTTAGAATCATAATAAACAATGATATTTTTTCATAAATCTTTAATGGATATAATCGGAACAGGTTGAGCTCAATGAGAATTTTAATAATCAATTATAAAAAATAGTTAAATTCATAAAAATATATCACGAATGAGGGGAAAATATAGAATGATTATTACATTAAAATTCAAAATACGGTTCCTACATAAGTTGAGGTTAATTAGAGTTGTCTGACTATAAATAAAGCTGATTTTAAGACATTAAACCACCAATAATATGGGTATTAAGAGATAGAGATCTATAGTAGTAGATCTCGAGAGAATCAAAATATAAATTGCTATTTTGAAGCCTCGAAATTTTAAAATTCTAAAAATAAGTTGGAAGAAGTGATATTATCAATTCTGAGTGTATCCTGCTTAAGATTCACAACCAGAAAGTAGAAGCCATAAGTATAAGACTTTAAAATACTTGACAGATTCAAAACCCGAAGTAGCGAGACCGAATGGTCGAAGGTTTTTAAAGTTGAACTACAGTTTAAAAAATAAAAATAAAAAAAGTCTAAAAGTAGTACTGAAACAAAACTTATCAAAGCTAAGTTTAACGTTTTTTCCAAGAACGCAAGTCGAGTAGGAAGTGAGTGATTTCAGTACGAAAAATGCAACGAAAAATCTTTTCCAGCATTGCATTGGTGTAATTCGATTTTGTTTCTCAATTCCTTTCTATAACTGTTGAATAAAGATTAATGCGACTGCTGTTAATTGAAATTGCCATTGAGCATTCTGCTTTCCATATATTCAGAGGGGGAGAGAATGATAAAAGGGGTAGGAATAATGACACCATAAACATTTTTCTATTTCAAAATGACTTTATTTCTTTCCATTTATTATGCAGATGTTACTTTTTCCCCGGTTACGTCATTAGAAGGTTACGCTTTTAACTTCTCCTTATTCCAACCAAGATTTTGGATATTCAAATATTGTAAACGCACATTAACCCGCGTCTGGATTTCTTCATACTTACGAAATTAATTTTTAAATCCTAGACAAAAGCATTAATTTATTTTCTGTCCTGTTTTCTTATTTTTTAATTTTTTTATTTTTTGAAAATCTCTTTTGCAAGTGTTCGGTAATTGCGCATTAATGCAATAGTCTTTGTGTCACGTAAATATTACATTTTAAATTTTCATATTTTAAAAGGCTGTTTAATGGAAGGTTTTAAGTTTATGTATAGATAAAATCCTTTCGTGTTTTTTTTTTCTTTCCTCGGCGATTTTTAACTAGTTGAATGCTTTAAGTTTGTTAAACTTTCTAGTCTTCTTTATAGGATTTAACTATATTTCGAACAAAATCTTGTTGTTTTCAAGCAAATAACTTTTAAATATGTGAATGTTTTTTCGTTTTTGAATGCAATTAATATACAGTACATGCTTTTATAAAGTTTCACAAATTCTGCTTTCGGCATACTTAGAATGCATGCAAACTTTGAAATATTTTAAAGTTTTTATGAGTGTTATCAAATCTCACGAATTTAACAATTGTAAAACTTTGCACAGATTTCATTTTATAGTCTTTATAACAGTTTTATTAGCCGTGTATACCCTTAACCACTTGGACAACTTTAATTGGAAAAGAAAATAGAACAACCAAAATTACTTAACCAGTGTTTTCTTCCAATGATAATATAAAGTTACATCTAAGAACTGTAATGCAAGATTGTACGTTAGTTGATCACGTGATACTTCGGAGATTGTATCCTAAAGGGTTTCCTTTCATGTTCGAAGTTCATCCCTTAACTTTCTCCAAGAACTGACACGAAGGGGGGAAGGTGGTTTAGGGGGTGGAGTTGAGAAAAAGTCGCTAAGCCGATAACTCCGGTTGCTCGCCTAATTACGTCTGGTGACAGTTCATTTTGTCCTGTCCACACTAGTGGAAGCAAAGCACCACCTAATCAGTAGTTTCCTCTTTTTTTTCTTGTTTTCTTTTCGTTTTTCTATTTCTCTTATATGATTCCTACTTATTAGGAGTTCTAAAAATTGTATATATTGTAAAAGTGTGTTTATCCCGGAATTATCGATACAGACTTCGATGTAGTACTTCCTTTTTGTAGCACAGTACTTAAGATAATTGGCTAGAGGGATCTTAATAAGAATCTGTAAGACCTACAGACTGAACCTCCGCATTATTGAAGAAAAAGAAGAATCTTTAATATGATAAAGAAAGAATTTTCGAAATATATATATTCACATATACTTAACAGCATCTTCTTCAATTCTATACATTTTTTTAAATTTTCAATGATATTTTACATACATTTAAAATATATCATGCATAGAAAAATGTAAATATTTGTGATTTTTGTGGAATATAGAAATTTCACGAAGAAAGCAATGGATTAATAATCCTTAACATTTTTTACGAATAATAGATATCAAGTTTGTGATAAGAAATACTCACGATTTCATCAGGATACTAACTTGTAAATTTTATCAAATTTTTGATACTTAAATTATTTTCATCTAAGAAGAAATTTAAATTTGTAAAATTTTGTAATCATTCAATTTATGCCAAAATTTCTTCAGATTCTCTCATAAGGAATACAGCTATCGAAAATAAATCATTCACTTCGTGATTTCTTCACATTTTCAAGAACAAATCGTGAATCAAGGGGTAAATTTCATTTGCGAAGTAAGTCCAAAGTTACCTTTTCCCTCATGTCCGAAACAAATTTCAATTTTCTTTGTCTTTCGTTGCAGAGAAACGTAAGAATCTAATGATATTCCTCATCTGGTGTTCCTGTCACGTAAAGCAGGTTTGTCCGATTCAATTTGTTTCTTCTTTGCCAAAAAATTATCCATCCTCCAGATACAAGTCCCAATTTTCTTTATTTGAATTCTTGAAGGTAAGTCCGGAAGGCGAACCCATTGTCAATTCCATGGACACATTCTGCTTCTTTGGGAATTTGTTTGCTACATTTGTGTGCATGAACATACTGATGTGGCAATTCTCTTATATCGAATGTTCCTTATAAATATAATGACATTCGTCAGCTTCCTATTTGAAGCTTCCTTTGCATCTTATAGGAACAGAAGATCAAATGGTTTTACGCATTGTACGAATATTGGATGAGAAAAATATTCGCTGTAGCTGAATAATCAAGGTATATATATATGTGCTATATGATTTCCTATCTTTACAAATAATACAGAAACTTAAATGTGATCTACATAAATATACTTTAATATGCAAACAACTACAGAGACAAATAAGTGCAACTGATGACAAAATATAAGTGTATTCAAAATATTTCGTGGTAGATATTTAAATATTAATATAATGTTTTCATGATTTAATTTTTTTCCAGTATTCTTTAGAAAAAATATTCTTAAAAATACTGTTCTCACATCTGAGTTCAAAAATGTAGAGATAGAACAGTTTGTAAAAGTAACTATATTGAGATGCAATATGATCTTTTGAAAGAAGATCAAAATTTATAACCGTTTATTTTATTTGTGTTAGGTGACGAAAACTCCTGAAAAAATAAACAATATAATTTATTACCTAGTATTATCCCATAGGAATACTTCTGCAAAGAACCTTGCTCATAAGTAAACCAGCACAGGTTTCCCTTAAAAATTCCACTCAGGAGCCTTCAAACCGGACTTATCTAGGAATGATCAATGAGATCGATCCATCACATTGATCGATGCATTCATTTCATACTTTTCTCAATATATATATAAAAAAAAAAGAATCCAAATATTCGGCCACAGTTTTATTCTCGATTCCTTTATTGGTAACATGTCGAAGTCAGAATTTATATCATTCAAACATCAAGTATAACTGGAGAAATTTCGATATCCAACCTTAACTTTTTACTACGAAATAGAATCAAAAATTCTAAAGCTGAAAACTTATCGCAGTTTAGAAAATCCGAGGAATTCCAGAAATCGATTCCAGATTTTCGCTTCTTAAAGATCTCTTTGGAAACACCGATAAGAACTTTCTAAACTTTCTACTGACTGCATAAGCTTTACGATCGAACGATCCCACTATTCGTGACGAATACGTGACACGAGTCACGAAAACTCTTAGTTGAATTAATGACAGAGGACGTAATTGACTTAACGGATTGGTTAGTGATCCTCGGAGGACAATTTCCACTTCATTTGTTTTGGTTTTAATCAGAGCAGATACATAACAGTGGAATTTGCAAATAATTCCGATGGAGAACAATTCTAATACACAATTATCCTTCGTTTCCTTTTACCCATCGTCTAAACACTTTGAGAAAAATAATAATTTAATTAATGAAGTTCTTCCATACATGCATTCTATTTTTCACAACACACCACACCATTTTTTTTTTTGAAACTTTTTCTATAGCAACATATTTCATGCAGACCATCTCATAATCACTACTTTAGGTCATTCTTCATTAATCATACGCCGATCGTGTTCCATTATTTATAAATTAAAGTTTCAAATTTAGCATTTTTTTCTTGTTACATGTCTCTATGCAAATGAACTGTAATTTATCCAGAAAACAGTTTTCTCTATAAGTATGTCATATTGCTGATTTACTGTTACGACATTTTTATGATAGAAATATGAGTAAACATCACTCATGAATATCGCCATGCATATCATCAATATTCATAATCGAAAACAAACCGCATATTTGCATATTAAAGTGCAATTAATACGCAATAAGGATCTTTTATGATAAATAAATAAAGCAGTTTTGATTCTAAATCATTATATGTTTGATATTAACGATCAAGTACACGAAGAGCATATGAAAACGGAATGACAGATCATAATAAGACATAACCTACATTGTATCTTAGTAAACAAACTGTATATTAATAATGATTTTAAAACAACATAAAAAACTTGTTTCAGATTCTTTTCTTTGATAAAAAATTTATATTGAAACTAATACAAAACCTTGAAAACCATAAATTTTACACACATCTTCCGCTATAAGAAAAAAACAAATTTGTTTTTTCCCTTCATAAAGTGTTGTAATGTTCTGTTTACTTTCGATAAACAGAATGTATTTCAATTGAGTTACGTCAACAATTTGATTTATAGAAATTTCTCTCGGAAATGTTCAAGTTTTCTACATCTCGTACCAGCATTAAGTCCGGATTTTGCGTCTTATTCTCATTTTTAAGGATTATGGAAAATTTATTGTCAAGTATCATCATACTTCAAGATTGCCAATCATTTTAGGATTAATTTCAAAGATATTCTGTCTTGTTGTCAGATAGAATTACATTTACATAATTTACGCCATGTTTACAATTACTTAAATTTTGCCTCTGTAACCTTTACCTGTCATTTTTACTTACGATCTCTTATTATATTCAGAAATTTTCCTAGGGAATGAATTTATATCATGCAAGACGATCAGAATTATAGCTTACTGAGTTATACAATACTTCAATACGTCAATATGCATGTTAGCTTTCAGTGATATAATTTATTGTTATTGTTTCTAAACTGAATATAAAAAAGCTATAGATTAACTTTTATATATAATAAATATTTTTAAAAACTCTGGTTTCAGTTTTATCTGTACTTTATATCCTATAACCAATCATCATTCTCGTAAATATTCAATATAATGGCTATAGTAAGGTAGAGGAGATAAGTAGTAGTCATGAAACACTAATAATATAGCACCAGTGGTATAACTTCGGTATATTCAATGTATAGTACAATGAACTGTAATGTTGTATACACAATTTTTCAATGTAGACTATAATTATCTGTGCTACAGAATGAAACATTATGCCAGACATTGCTCCAATCTAGAATACTGTAACGTCCAAAACTAATATAACCGATGATACATAAAGAATTTCATGAAAAAAATAGAATAGAAAATGAAATATCACTTCTTTTTCTCGATTAATTTCCATACTAACATTCTTTCGTAACGAATTCAGTACTTAATGATCTGCTCTATATTTTCTTAATAGACCAAATCCTTCTTTTCAGGTTTCATTTATGGCAAATTTTAGACGGTTAGAACCCAGACCAAGATAACATGTGAGTGTACATGTTCGAAGTCAATCAATCTCTATTAAAAGCTTATTCGGAGTTAGAATGGCTCATTACTGTCACCTTAACATCGATCAGATTGCCTCCACCCCCTACACGGGTTCTTTCAGACTTGGGAGGGGTCTTTTAAAGATCTCACCCTATCTGACGTCATTTCTTTGAACTATTGATTTCTTCCGGTGTCTTATTTGCAGAAATTTAATGCCGAAATGTAAATGTTAATGAAACAATTTTATGCCATCGTGGATAAAATTTAAAACGGTACGAAATGTATACGTATTTAATAAAAATTTTTATCCGATTTTATTTAATATTTCAGATAAATTTGATTTATTAAGTGTTCTTGTTGATTTAGTTATGTTTTTAGATAATGCAAGCTTATTTATGCAATAATTTCTATATTTTTAAATAAATTAATTGATTAATTTATTTTAAAATTTCTATATTTTGAAATAATAAATTGATTAATTTGACTTATGGATAAATCGTATAATGCAAATGCTTCTTTAGTAATTCTTTAATAATTCTTATGAGAAGTATGTTGCATCCGATAGCACAGATAATGCAAAAAAAAACTGGGAATAAATGCAATAAAAATATTATTATATATTATGAAATACAATGGTATGAACATACTTTGACGATGTTCCAATGTCGTGACTTTCAGAAGGAACTTCTTGTACTTTTGCATGAATTTTGTTTCTCTTTTGATATTCTGTATAAGTTATAATATTTTCGATCCTGGATGCCAAAATTCCACAATATTTGGTTATTTCCATTTAATTTATAAAAATATAGTATTAATTAAAGAAAACGTAAAGATATAGAATCAAAACAGTTTTATTTATTCTGTACATTAAAAATATTTTTATATTTGATAATTTTATGTTAGTCTCTTCATGCAGTTTTCAATAGTCTTTTTCCATATTTTTATATTTATTTTTGTTATATCCAAATAAAGATTGTGCCAAAGGAACTTAAGGAAGATGATCATAATGTAGTTATAAAAAATATAAATGCTTGTCTTCTGTAGAATTTCAATATCAATATCGTCTGCATGCCTTCTGATAAATTTCTGCATCCTTCAGAGAAGTGTCACCAGTTAAAACGGAACTGAAAAATTAACTTGTGAAATTTAAGAAGTTACAAAAAAAAAGTAAAAATTAAATTGATATGTTTATATTAATATTTGATTTTAGTAGATGTGATTCATCAGAATTGTATTATACCTAAACCCGTGTTATATATTAGGTAGGAAAAGTTTTAAAAAGTCAATTTACACTTCTCACCACTCAAATATTCACGACCAATCTAAAAGTATACCTCGAAGTATCTATTGCAGACTAACCTTCCTTAAAACTAAGATGGTTCAGTAGTAAAACTAAGATGGTTCAGTTTTACAACTGAACCAATGTTGTAACATGGGTTTGTTACACTTTATAACATCCACAACAACTTCCAAGCTGAGCTAACAATCTTTGATAGCATCTTAGACATTTCCTATTGGAGAACTGTCTATTTTAGGAAAGGTATTTGCTGCTTCAGATTGAACAGTTTTTGAGAAAGAAAGATGATAAAAAGGGGGAAGAAATACGAGACAAAAAATTTCTTCTCAATTCTAAAAATATCACGTGACTATAGCTATGAATTATGGGATAAACCATTTTGTATAGCTTTATCGATATTATGCAAATATATTTAAATTATTAAGTATTTTTCTTTGCAATTTTATGCTGAACTATACAGCTTTGAAAGCAGACTGAATCGATTTTTATATAGATATTCAGTAAGAAAAGGTATATATATATATATTCATACTAAAGGAGGTTATTCAGCTTTTCATGTTATAAAGAAATTCATTCTTCAAAATAACAATATATACATGTCTGGTATTGACATAAAATAACAACGAGTTACCCTCAGAAGCTCATTAAATATTGGATAAAAATAAAAATGAAAAAAGTTTTTATTTTATGGATTCTTATAAATCCTTTATAATCCAAGTCAACGATATTTAAGATACTTGCCTTATCTCCAAAGATTGTTAGAGCTTTAGCATTGTAACCGATTCAGAAGAAACACATTTATCTCTTACAATAGATCGTTTAATATTCACAGAGCGCCTTTATCATTATAAAAGGTTCAATTCTAATCCGTACAAGGGATCATTTATGGCCAATTTTCGCTTCTAAAATGGATTATTGTACTATTTTCGGTTGTTTCGCTCCTGCGAGTAGTTTAGTTACTTTCTGGTGAACATTATTCAACCTTCTTAAAAAAATAAAAATCTTAAAAATAATGTAAAGAAAAAAGTTTTTTTTTTTATATTAATTGACCTTTATTAAAATATTCATTTTTTTTCCCTCCTAAATTTATTAAAATTAAATCTCAGAAAGTTTTATTATATTATGTAAAATAGAATGATGGTTAACATAATAATAGAGAAAAGAAAAATTTAAGGTTAGAACACGGGTGTTTGTGAAGGTAATCAGAAAACATGCCACATAACCACCGCCTGAAGAAAATAGTTAGATAAATAATTATAGAAAATAAATAAATAATAAGATATTCTTTATAAAAACATTATATCTCCTGAAAATGCAATGAAATATTTCATTCTTTAGGCTGTCTTTAAACATAGATTTAAGCTTCTGTACACAGAAGTGAGCATTGATGAATGCAATATTTACAGATAGATTTTTGCCAGACCAAAAAGAAAAAAAAGAAAATTTGTTGATTGACCCATTAGAAAAGGCGGTTACAATTTTATTGCAACTCTTTTTCTAATGGCTAAATAAACAAATCAACTTTACTAATGGACCAATCAATTTCTCTAATGGGAAGATTTGGTTCGGTGATTGGTTTAAAGCCTGCAAATAATAAGAAGCGTGTCATAAAAAAAGAGCCAATGGCTGCAAAAATAATTTTTAAAGTTCAAATGCATTTATTTATTTTTCTGATAGAAAACAATCAAAAAGTTTTTTCAGACATCTTTGTTTGGACTGGCCATTTTTGTTTTGTACACAAAAGTAATTTATGTACTCACTGTTACTGTATAGGGAATTTTGAATGTTCTCTTTAATCTTATAAAATTTTATATTAATTAAAAAATAATAATAAAACTGCATAATACAAAAATAAATAAATAAAACGGATTAACTTTTAATTAAAAATGTATATAAGTTCTAAGTTTAATAAAAAAAAAATAAATAAAATTTATTTATGTTTTCCAATGGAATTTCTTGATTAAAATTTGATAAATGAAAGATTTTTATATAATAAAAAAATTTATTTATCAATAAATTATCAGCTGTCAAACCAAAATTAATAATGAAAATTAATAAATTGATTATTAAAAAATGTTTTAATCTTTTAATAAAATTCCTTATATTAAAGCTTATAAAGTACTACTATATAATAAATAATAATAATGCATACTACTTTAATAATAATACGTACAATGACGTCATAAAAAACTAATGAATGCAGACGAACCAATAAGGATATCTTTTTAACGATGACGTATTTTAAATAGGCCAATCAATTAGAATTTCTTTATTATTTTTTTTTTTTATAAATAATTGGTCGATTTTATTGAATAAATTTTTGAATATTTCCTGAAAAGATGACGAAACTCTCGAGAAACTATTGTTTTAAAAATAATGGGAACTGTTAGGTCATCAATATTTTGAGAAAAATCTTAAAATAATATTATTAAAACGTTATTATTATATATTAAAGTTTATTCTTTATTATATATTAATGCGAACCTATATAAATTTTGAATATCTTCAACTCGAAGTTGTGTGTGTAGAATTTATTAAATATTTGAATTAGGTCAGTAAAAAAAACAACAGATGTTAAGTTTTTCAATTTTCTTCTTTTCTATCTCATCCTATTACGTGTTTATAAGGAAAAAAAATTTTTTTTTTATATATTCTCTTCTTATAAAAATAAAAATCTCATAATTTCGAATTTGATGCAGAATAACGAATAAAATAAAACATCGTAATAATAATAAGAAAAGAAAAAAAAAGTAACTGTCTTTCATTAAATTTATGGAGAAATTGGAAAGTTTCAGAATCACTAATTTCATTCTTTATTCCAAGAGAGGAAAAAAATCTATAAAGTAAAATTCGCAAAAAAAACCTAATTTCTCTCATACGATAAATTGCTTCGTTATGACGTCACGACCTTCGAATGACCTCGCGCGACACTCGCGACGCTTTTCGATTTTTATGAAATTTCACGTGACGCTTTCGATTTTTAACTAAAACGTAGACACGCGCTTTGGTCGTATTGGACGATCGTTTCCTGTACGTAACCTCGATTGGTGAGATTAAAATAAGTTTCTAGCGGTTGGCAATCGCGCATATTTCTTTGCGTGATAATTTACGTGAGTCACGAAGTAGCGGAAACCGACTTGAACGATTGATAACTGAGAACTGAGCGTATTTTCTCCGGATAGGTGTTGTCCAGTATTTTTCGAAGAACGTTACATTAATGCATTTTAGATAATCCTTTTTATACACACACACATATACACATGGATATATATATATAAAAATACGAAAGCCGCTTGACACAATTAATGGTTAAGAACACAGAGAAAACGCAGCATTTTTATAATACAGAACGAAGAACAGAAAAATAATAAGAAAAAGTACTGATAACCTTATAAAGCAGGATTAGATTTCTGTATTTATCTCCACGCTTTTTTTGTAAGTAATGTTTGTTATTTTCTGGCACTCTCAATTTTCGATATTTATTGGCACAGTTTGTTATTTTTAGAGACTTTAAACGTCTAAATTAGCGATTGGCTTTTCATCGGAAGAGTTTAATCTTCTCTGTAATCTTTTATACCCATTTTAAACTTACTTCTCATCATTAATTTAAACAAATGCAATCTAGCATGCGAACGAATACGCTTTAGATTATTATCTCATCAGAATACATCTTAGTTGAGCCTGTCAGTTAGTCACTTGTTAAATTTATTCTACTGAAATTAATGTAAAATTTATTTTCCCTATTTTCTAAGATATATATATTTGAATCTACGAAGATTGAATTTTTCGACTTCTAACGAAAGAAATGTTACATAAATTAGATTTATTAACAGTCGATGATTAATGCAGTATTTTATACTCGAATAAATTTTAATTTAATGACTTAAAACAAAAAAAAAGACGAAAAAGAATTACGGAAATGATCCGTGGTTCCATTGACCATGTGGAACAAAATGAATAAAGGAATCGTTTTAGTTGCTGCTCATTAATCAGCAATAAAGTGATTTTTCTTGAGGGATAGATGCATTTTTAATTTAGACTATAATTACTGTACAGCTGTGTGCATAGATTCTGAATAACATTCTGATTCTGGGATGTTGTTATTAAACTTATGCGTTTTTAACATAAACGTAGCTACTCTCATGAAATTTTAATGTTGATGAAACTACTGACAACTTTTCTGAGTTACAATTGATGAATCTAAAAGAATTTTATGTCTAAACTTACTGGTTAGTTAGATTTTTTTGCAGTTAATCTGTATAAAATCATGTTAATATAAATAGCTAACGTTTTCTGCTTCATTTTACATTTAAATGGATAGAAAATCACTGTTTGAATATATTAACTATTCGTATGAAGGAAAATATTTTTCATTCACATGCTAGTTCAAAGTAGTTAATATAGTGGGCTGCATAATTTGGAAATTCTGGAAATTCTAACGATATTTTTAGCTTATAATATACTGCAGCAAGTAAGTCAGTCACATGGCTCGAATTTAGAGCATTTCAGAATCAATTTTCATATATTTAATCGGAATTTTTTGATGTACAGTAATATGACCTTTCAGATACGCTTCTGAAGTTGTTTAGTAGATTTACTGGATAGTTAGTATATTCTGTAATGTATGTCCTGTCCTGCACACATTGTATTAATTATCAGAGGCCGAGGGTCAGGATAACTGCACCGTTTCAAATAATGGATTCTATTATGGATATAACAGTTTCAAAGTTCTGCTCGTTTAAATTATTAAAATCTCTAATTTGTTCTATATAATAAAACTTCTCTTTGAATATTTTATAATAAATTTTATCTTTTATTTTTATCAATAACTCGATAAAATTAAAATATGTCTTTCAAACTGTACACAAATAATATTTTCAAGAGTTACATAAATACACAAAAGTTACAAGATTTAACATATTAAAAATCTGGCATATGCAAATTTCAAGATGTTAATATTATACAGTTTGGTAAGAATTCATTGTTTACGAGAAATTTCGAACTTTTTTTTAAATTCATATTTATATATAAAAAGCTAGATATTGTAGTTGAACTGGCTATCAAGTTGCTATTATTTAAATTTTTAATGATGCAGACTTTAGGCTTTTTTTTTTTCTTCTTCTTCATCTTTTTTTTTTTTTCCCGCTTATTATCTAGAGTTAAAGTGAAAAGTTTAATAATAAAATAAATTTGAAAAACTAGACCACTAGCTATAAATAGATAATGCAGACTTACATCTTGTAAATTTTAATCAATATTTATGATTATCTTCTCTGAGGATTATATTTAAGTCATCTTGGATATTTTTATTTAATTTATATAGTTTAAAATTTTAATTAGAGAACTGATAAAAGTGCAGACAAACTTTATATAAATTTAATAAAGTTTTCTTATAAAATTCGAAAATATTTTTGTTTGTTTTTGTTTCTTTTTAGACGTTTAAAAGGAATTATTTATCGAAATAAATATTTTATAATTTTCAATGGTTTTTTTTTATTACAGATTTGTAATTTTATATATAATAGATACAGTTTCAAACAAACATTTTAATTTAAAAAAATACAAAATTCTCCATGATATTTAATTAAAAGATAACTTTCAGTTATTTAATATATATATATTTAAGTTTATATAATTATCTAATACTGAAAAAAATATAAATATATTAATTATAATAAGAGTTAAAAGTCATTAAAATTTTCAATAATTACGAGTAACAGAAATTTCAACAATTCAATTATTAAATAAATTTAATATTTAACAATCAAAATTTTGAATTATTTTACATATAAGACCATAATGACTACTCCTAGAAATCTCTTAATATTGATAGGGAACATTTAATGTTAGAATTAATATTTATAATGTCAGTTCTGCCATAAGCACCTATAATAAATCCCTTCAAATTAAACAATTCCTATTATTATATTTGAAGACTTGGGTAAAATGATTGTTGCTCTATTAATCTGGATAACTTCATAGACGTTTCTCATCAGTTATTCATAATTCTCAGAAATGCCTCTTGCGAAATGAAATTAAAGAAGATTCTTGAATTAATAGCCTTTCAAGGAAAATTGGATATTGGTCGTGTGAAGCTGGAAGCAAGTCGACATTTATTAATTCATTTACGTTATTTTGAAGGATGCTGAATGAATTTTGGATTTACCAATCAAATATATGTGCTTTCCTTAATATGTATGCAAAATTTAGTACCGTTTCGTCAAATGGATTTTTAGTTATGCGAAATGGTAAAGGCTCCTTTTGCGAATTACATTATTTATGTGTTTCTTTTTTTTTTTATTCTTCTCTCTCTAACTTCTACTGCTAATTTATAAAATACGATAGTTGTTTTCGAGATAAACTAAATTAACGAGCTTTAAAAATGCATTTTTAACTTTTACTGTATGCAATAAATTCTTTAAAATTTAACGTACAGAGACGTGAAAAATTAGTATATGAGCATCTTGAGAAAAATTAGAAAGTATGTTTTGAATGTAGATTAAATTGTAGTTAACAACACAGTTTTCATTTATTTTCGCCAGTAATTTATAAAACTATATAAGGTCGGTATTAAAATCCTTTTTGAATGTTGACACGCAGCCAAAAATGATCGTGAACGAGGAAAAGCATTCCAAAAAAAAAAAAGTACCAGCACTCATCATATATCAAGAATATGTGTAAAAATTTCATTAACTTTACTTTTAGTAATTGCCGAATTATACCAAAATAAAAATCTGACAAAAGGATATATTTAGAAATGCAGGCTAATAAATAAATTCTTCGTAAAAAACATAATAAATAGCCACTTTTAAAAATTACTAGATATATTTATTCGTTTAAATTAAAGATCGAGGTATGTAAGGAAGAGCAAAAGGGGGAGGAAGAAGAAAAAAGGAACAGTAACAAGACAGGAGAAAAGATAAATTGTCTCGTTTGCCAGATAAATAATAATCAACAGAAAGTCTTTGGTGAAAGATTACACAGTTCGTCGTCCGAAATAGAAGGGAAGATCTTTTCTTTCTGAAAAACGATCCCTTCTGATTGCTTCTCCTGTCAGACACTTCTTGGATTCATTAAATCCTAGACATCTCCTTCCATGCAGGACATGCGATTTGGTTGCCCTTAGCAACCAGTTATATCTATTAAGGATGTGCAATGAAAGGTGGAGCACTTGATGAAGATCCGGATATACTAAAATGTTCGAAAATTCTTGTTTATGAGAAATATTTAAAAATTTTTGTTTTAATAAATTTTGAAAAATAAGTGCACATCTTCTTAATTGGGTTCGTTAGACATTATTAAGTACGTTGTCAATCGTCTGAAACTTTTAAGAATTTCTCGATGGAGTACTAGGTCATAAGAACTTCTCTGTTTGCTTAGTTAATCTCAGGAAGTTGCCTTTCTGAGTTTAACTAAGCAAACCAAGCCTTCATAAGCGATTATTGAGTTATCTTAACTGATATGAAACACAAAACTCTTAGTTCTAAGGTTGTCCAACAAACAAAACTCTTAATTTATTAGTAAAGTTAAACAAAAATCATTTAACTAACTTCGGTCTTTAATCGATTACCAATAGAGTTGTTCGATTAGGCAAATTTCATTTACTTCTTGTTGATGATCCACCTCTAACGACACCCCAATCCTATTTAAGGTTACACTTCTTCAATTTATTTAGTGAAAGAGGCGTTAACCAACTGCATCACCTTAATCGACTTCACAAAATCTTAACTATCTTAATCTTTTTTATTTTTTTTCTTCAGAAATAAAAGCATAAAATACGGCGTGAGAATTAAAATATAACTCATGTATTCTCCATAAAAAAGAACGTTAAAGTTTAAAATATATGTTTCAAAAATAAAAAAAAAAAAAGATTATTTTAACAGTTAAAATGCTAATTTAATAAATGAATTTTCGTACTTGGTGGAAATTAATGAGTCAAAAATGAAAGAGAATATGCAGAAAAGTGAATAAATTATCAGTCAAAATGAAAGTGCATAAGTTAGAGATGAGAACGAAAGTGAACATGTTGCCTGTGAAAAAGATACATAAACTACGAGTTAGAATTGAAAGTGAGCAAAGTTACTTTGGTGAAAGTATGCTTATATTATAGCCTTAAAGCGAATAGATTGCGAGTGAAGATGAAGCTTATGCAATAAAAAGTGCTAGCGTGTTGCTGATGACACGAAAATTAAGAATTTTTTTAAAACGTAACTCTTGTAATATTGCGATAGACGACGGAATTATTATGAAAGGAAACTACCTCGGGTTCATATAGATGGCGTCGATTAAAAGCATCAAATAAAGAGGACCAACAGGTGGTCCTATAAGAAGGAAAAGAAGGGAAAAAATATAAAAGAGGAAGTATCTATCTCATCCGCTGATTGACGACTTCTTTTTATTCCATCGACCAATCCTCTACCTTCAAGAGTCATTCGTGTTTTACTTTACGACCTCGTTATAACGTCATCAACTACACGAACTCTGCCTTTGGACCGAAACAAAAGATGAAAGTGAAATTTCATAAATGAACTTTTTATATATATATATGTATAAAAATGTTCTTCCGTTCTACTTTTTAATAACTCTTTTATTCATTTTTCCCTTCGAGGAATTTTTATGAATAATTTATATTAAGCCATGCCGAGAAGATAATTAATGTTTTATGTAAAACGATAGTATAAGATTGTATCTATCTACTCGTATATCTTCTCTATTCAAAATATAACTAATCTTATAATTCCTTAAAAGTGATCTTGATCTTATGATTTTTTTTTTCGAATTTTTTACGATGCTGTATAATTTTTGATTCTTATATATTTCGGTTCATGATCTTCTCTCATCTCTGTAGTTACTTTTGGACCTTATTGAATTTCTGATTCTTTACAGATTTCGTTGATCTTTATTGATTTTATGATCCTGTAGGATTTGTTTCATCATTGTTAAATTTATGATCATAAAATATAGTTTTTTATCCTTATTATATTTTTAAATCTTACATTTTAACATTAATGATCTTATAATCCGGCTATTTTGATCCCATCGGATATTTTTTTCCGTTCTAATTATATTTTCCTTTTTTTTAGATTTTAGATTTTTATTATTTTGTGATATTACAACCATTGATATTTATTGAATTTTATATCCTGCAAAATTTTGCTCGTAGTGGATTTTTATAATATAGAATTTTTCGATTTTCACTATAGTTTTTTTATGATTATTGGTTTTTCAGGATCCTGTCTATGTGTGATCCTTCCTGTTTTATTATCCTGTAGGTTTCCTGATTCTCTTTTATTTTTATGATCCTTTAAATTCCCAGTAGTTCCATCTGTTCCTATCGATCTGTACCATCCTTATTCTCCAACGCTACATTTGATTCTCATTGATTTTCATGATCCTTTGGGGTCCCAACGGTTTTTATAATACTTCTAGCTCTCTTTCTCCCTCTTAATAAATCCTAATATCATCATAACCTCCAAATCCCCATAACCCAAGTAAAACAAATCTCATTTCTTCCAACCTCATCAATAGCTCTAAACACAATAAATAAATAAATAAATATATATATATATATATATACTGTATATATATATATACTGTATATATATATATACTGTATATATATATATACTGTATATATATATATATATATATATCCTGAAAATATCTAACATCAATGAAGCAAAACTAATTGAAGCAATTTTATTCAATTTTTCATAGATAAACCGTAAGTACTGGGCAAAATAGCGTAATTATGAAATATTTTAGTCTTTGTTTCTTCAATTTATCCTGATAACGAAGTTCTATCGCCTGCATCTACATCCGTGGCATTTCTCATAAACAATGCCATTATTTCACTTCTGAATATGCAGATTGTACTGAAATTTTATTGTGATCATTGATCTTATTTAGAGATTAAATTTTCAATTATCGTGATCAATAATTACCCCGGTATAATTGATGACTTTATCTGCAAAAAATAGAGCACTTATCTACAAAAACAGGTATTAGAAAGGAAAAGGAAGAAAGGAGAATCGATGAGCAGTTTTATATATCAGATGCAGCGTATTATGCTCCAGGACTCTTCCTCTTTGCATCTAACCATAAATTTATCCGGGCATATCGTATTTTCTTATAGAATTTCCACTAAAATTGTTCCAAATATGACACTGAGGATAAAGGGCTATCTAGCATTGGAAGCTGGTAATAAACGAAGTTGGGATCTTCTTCATCCCGGGTTTCTGCCAACTGAAGCGTAATAAAGCAAGGGCGATGGTTTTTCTTTCTTTGCAGATGGAGAGAACAATCGATCTTGTGGAGTGAGAGAGATGTCGAGACTCGCTCTCTCGTCGACGTAGAAACAACACTGAAGAAGTCATAGCAACTTCTTTCCATCTGCTAAGAGGAAAGGGCACGGATTCAGTAACATTCGTGTTTATTTTAGATAATCTGTTGTCCAAAATTTTCTCCTTTATCTTCTCAACTACTTGTTTTGACAAGTTGCTCCGCTTCTACATCGTTTGTTTGTTTATCTTAATATTAAAACCGTTCATCCATTAAAAAAGTTATTGTAAGGATGTCTGTAAAAAATTTCTCTTATTTTTACCGAAAAAAGAAGTAAATTTAAAGTTTAATCTAATCTGAAGTCATGATACTAGTTACGCTATTAATAAATTAACGTGTAGTGAGTGAATAAAATGCCGTAATTTAAGGATGAATTAAATGGTTTATTTATATGATCAGTTTCGTATAAATCAGTCATCTGGAAGCTATAAAACTTAAAAATACAACAAAAAACCCTTAAAACATATTTGTGGGCTGCTACTGTCATAAAAGTAAATGGATACTTATATGAGTCCTTTCCCTACCATTGATGGAGGAGGAAAAATGGCTTTTTTATGTTTAAGTATGACACAAAAACTTAGATGATTAATGAAACTTCTTAATTTGAGCTCCCTCAGATACATTCCTATATATTTTTTAGTCATATAACATGATTAACAAGTGGACAAAAAGCCAATGATGTCCATCCCAATTCTTGGAAATATCATTCCTTTTTTTACAACTCTTCTAACTTTGTTACCTTATCTATTCTCGTGGGTCTGGGAGTGGAAGTCTACAGATCAGCATCCAATCAGGAGCTTCCGCCGTGTCGTCCCTTCCTAACGTGACTAACCAATCAGTCGGAAATGTGGCCCGCAATCCCTTGTGGGTGGCCTCTCCCTCCAGCTCTTAATCAGCTAAACGTTGTGCAAAAGTCAACCTGAATCTGACGTCATCTTCCGACCATTTTTTTCCTTTTTTTTAAACCTTCAATCGAATAATTACGAAGGAGGAACAACGACTTCCCGTCACGTGTCTCTGACATAGTTTCGGTCCTGGACACACATGTGGCAACACACGTGCCTAGAATTCCTGATGTTGATCCATTTTGAAAAATCGTGTTTTTATGTCGAAATATATTCCTTCTTTTTATATTTTGTAACTGGAAAACAAAACTTAACACAGTTAGGAAAATAAGTTGATTAAAGTTTTTACTCAACTTGAAAATTTGGTTTGGTTTAAGGTTTTTTTCTTAACTGCATCGAAATTCAATTATGCATCAGAATCTTAATTTATTTTAGATTAAATAACACGCCAGCAAACGTTATGACTCTTATGAATATCAACGAGGAAATGTTTAAATAATAATATTAATAATAATAATAATAATAATAAATTACTAAAAAGTAAAGAAAGATAGAAAAAAAGAATATTAAAAATTGAAAACACGACGATTTACTGTTTAAATTTTTGATAACTACATCATGACTTTTGCTGATTATGATGTCTTTAATGCTTTAAAAATTTTATTTATATATATATATATTTAATTTAGTGTAGTCTGAGAAATATTTAATTTTTATGTTCTACATACAAACCAAAAATTTAATTTATAACTAAACTTTAACTTATAATAGTCGAATTTAATTCCAATGTACAGTAATTAATTTAACAACAAACTTAAGTTTTAGTTAATTACAAACGATATATATTTGAAGATTACCGAGAATCAGACAAGTTTTAAAATCTGTAACCTTGTTTGAAGATTATGGTAATACCAAAATCATTATTATTCATATTATAGAATTTTAATCCCGTACCAGAAATATTTAATTAATAAATAATTGTAATAATTTTTTAAATAATTATTTGAATAATATTTAATGCACAGAAATTCAATAAGTCGGGTTTGCATTAATTTAATAATTGATTAAAGAATGTCTTATTGTTTATCGTTGTCATATATAAATTCAGATCTTGCAAATATAAGGATTGCAAGAACCAGATATCTTTGCATGTGCACCTGAAATGAACTATTTAAATAGATGTACTTAGAATGAATTAAAGATGTTCTGTACATGATATGAATATAATCAACAAAATGAGGTTTACCTGAAATGAATAAATGAATATGGTATATATGAAAGGAACAAAAGAAAGTGCATCTTTAAGCAAACAAAACGTATGCTGAGAATATTACTAATAAATGAATATGGTGTATGTGAAATGGACAAAGTTGAAGTGTATCTGAAATGGACAAATTCGTAGTTTATCTGAAATGAACAAACGAATTTAATGTATTTGAAATGGACATTTAAATGAAGTGCACTTGAAACAAATAATTTAAATACATTTTCTGATTTCTTATTGGCCATTGTGACATGCGATGATATGATTTCTTATTGATTACTGTAAAATATGAAAGAAAATGGAAAAATTTAAATAAATTTTCTGATTTCTTTTATATATAAAACTCGAGAAGAAATAATGAATTCGAATTCAATATATCCTTAATATAATTATAGATTTATAACATTGGTTTAAATCTTCTGAAAAAAAAACAAATCAAATTATAGATTTCCAAGTTGTAATAATAAAAGAAAACGTAATTTTCTCTTTTAAAAACAACTTCCGTCTTATACTGTTCCGTAATCCTTAAGCAGAACTTTATTAAGCTCATTTAAAATAGGTAATTTCGGATTTTGTTCCTTCCCTAGTGAATACAGCTCTTAATAATTCTATAAACATATTTTTTGAATTTTTTTTTTATTTTTAATTTTATTTTTCTATTCTTATTCAAATTTTAAATCTTTTGTGAACGAGTTTATAATAAATCATATTAAATATTCTCGATACTTTTCAATAGGCAAATTTACAATTCGGCCAATCAGTTATCTTTGTAAGCTTTATAAAACCATTTATAATTAACTAATTTTGAATTGTCATTGGGACAATTCCTTTTATTGGATGAGAGGAATTTAATTAAGCTGGATAAGGAAAATTTAATTTCGTTAAATCTCGTTTAAATGCTAGATATTGAGAAAATATTTTTCGTTGTAAAAGTATTTTTATTGAGGAGAAGAATTTCTTTGGAGCAATACAGAATATTTTCTGTATCATGGCACCAATCATTGATATATTTAAAATTCTGATAATTATTAAAAAAACAAAAACAAAAAAAAAAAATACTGCCGCTTTCTCTTTTAATGGATAATATTTTAAATATTTTTTTCCGTTTTTTAATAAAATATTAAAAACACGGAATTCATTTATTAAATTCGTAATAAATGTCTGAGATAATATCGATGAGCATTATGATTTAAATAATTTTTTTAATATCAACATGCATGATCGCATCTCAAAAAATTATACAGTTACATTTTGAGTACAATTCTAAAGATTTGAGGATTATGAAAGTTAATTTTGAAGAATTATTCATCAGAAAAAATAAAAATAAAATAAAATAAATACCTAGAGATAATTATCATATTTAGAGGCAATATCCAAGCACCTATTTACAAAATGCATCAAAAATATAGGAATTTAACATTTTTTTTTTTTAATTATAAGAAAATTTTTTTAAAATTTTTTTAACTATAAGAATTTTTTTAATATTTTCTAGATTTAATTAATAATAATTTTTTTTGTAACGTAGCAACATGGAGAGTATAAATTTTTTATAGTAAATTTTAACCAATTTCTGATCTCACGTAAAGAACCTTTTAAAGATAAAAGTTTCTTGAAAAGTTCATTTTAAATTCACTTTCTATCGAATTTTGAATTTTTCTTTTAGATAATTATAAAAAAAAATTTAATAAAAGTAGATTAATTACTTGAAAATAAAAAATAACAAAAAATTGCAAGTCGAAACGTGTTTTGAAAGAAAATGCAAGTCGAAACTTGTAAAATACACGATTATAAAAATTAAAAATTTAAAAAGGAAAAAAAAAAATTATATTTCTCATAGAGAAAATTTTAATTTGTAAATTTGCAACTAACTACTAAGTATAATATAACTTACGGCAATAACAGGAAATCGTGCAACAACATATTAATAAAAGTAACAAAAAAATTATTTTCCACTTATGATTGTCTCTCTTCTTTTTCTAGTGGAGAAGATATATATTCGTCTTTAATTATAATGATCGTTTAATTAATCAAGTCAGGATGAGATAATTAAAATGGAAAAAGAATAAAAATAGATTAGCAATGCCAATTATACAAAATTTAAATTCATTTATAGTGACGTTGAACTAACAGAAAAACTTGATTGGTTGGAATTGATAATTTTAAACGTTAATTATAAAAATTAATTAAACAAGAAATATTTATTGTTAATTATTATTATTATTTCCATTTTTATTTATTGTTAAACGTTATTCATTTTTTATTAATTTTAAATAATTTAATAAAATTTTAATTTATAAATAAAAGAAAAAGTAATTAATCGATTCAATTGATTTATTGAACTACAGCTTGCTTTATTAATCTAACAGAGATTGTTATTGGTTGATTTTGAATTTTTAAATACATTTAAATATTCTCTTAACCAATCATCTTTCGAGTTCTCAGTTCAAATACAGTATTTGATTTTTTTTCTTTTAGAATGAATTGTCGTAATCATTATAACTTAAATACATGCTCTCTTTTTTTACGTTTAAAAAATGACGAAAAAATTTAATTTCTTTTTAATATCAAATAATTTTTTAATAAATATTTAAATTTCTTTAATTTTTTTTTTATCGATAACGATTTAATTAATTTCTCAATTTAAAAAAAAACAGAAAGAGATTATAGAAATTAAATTATAGATTTAATTAAAATAATTAAATATTTCATTTTTAAATTTAATTTCTTTTCTGGTAAGAAGAAGGAAATGGCAAAGATTTTCTAATCCAATAATCGCTACTCTTATAAACGAAAATTCGAAAATTTCCAATTAGAACTTTTGTTCGCATGAATGCTAATGGTTGATTGGTTAATTTTTCGATAGTTCATTCATTGAATTCAGACAAAAAAAAAGGGGGCGGAGAATGGTAAAAAGAAATTATTAAATATTTAGTCAGAGGAAAAATAATTAAAATTCGTTACACATTAAAGAAAAAATTATTTATTTTATTTAAATTATTTTTAAAGCCTAAACAAGTCACATTTCATCAAATACAAGTACAATATTCGAAATTTAAATACAAAATTAACCAATAAGATGCAAGATCTGAACGAACACATCTATTGAATATTTATTTATAAATTAAATGAATAAATAAAAAATGATTTTAAAAATATTTATTTAATTTTAATTTACAATATTTTTAATTTCTCGACTATGTCGAATCGACAGTCATTGCTAATAAAATTTAAAATTCAAAATTTAGCCAATCATGAGAATCGCTTCTTTATTGCTCCCTCTATATGCAATATTATTATTATTAATCTTAGAAATTTTTGTTTTAATAAAAAAAACTGACAATCCTAAACTTCTAAATATTAGATTTAGTTTTTAAAAATAATATTCGTTTTTTTTTAATAATTAAAAATTAGCAAAATTAACGAAATTTTAAAGTTTACCCAATCAGAACGTGCGCTACATAGCAAACTAATGGTCGATATAATTAAATTAATTAAAAATTAATATATTATTAAAAAAAAGGAAGAATATCTAAAACAGCTTTAATTCATCGAGAATTCTTGTTTAACAGTATACAACAACATCCATTTAGAGTTAAACAACGATTTCGACAAAATTAAATTATTTTAAGTGCTTTCGTTATTATCCTTTTGTTTAATTAAATAAATCTATTAATTAAGAGTTAAATTTTAAAATTATTTATGATTCAAATATAAGCTGTTTTCTGTAATTAATTATAAAAATTTATTGCAGAGAATGTTCGTAGTGATAAATTATTATTTATTTTATTTCCGTATATATATATTTTTATAGCTTAATGTTTACAGTTTCCGAAAATTAACATCATTACTGATTATCAGTTCCAATTATTCTTCTAAATAAAATTACAGTCTTATTAACTTAATAAGCTAAATGCGAATATTATTCATATTGTACTATATCTTAAAGCCATTTTTTTAATAAAAAAAATTGGCTAAATATATCTGTTTTACTCACCAGTTAGCCTTATTTATTATGATATCTGGAAGACCAAACACCTCAGAGCATTAAAATTTTAGGAATCATTTCTTACTACCAAAAAGTACTTATTTACTAATTTTGAAAATACTACTTGGTTTCGTTATAAAATGGCGGAATTCCAAAATGGCGGCCATTGGAATCATTAAAATGTCGATATCTCTGAAACTATTTGTCACACATGAATGACATTATAGTCATTTGAAATGATTTTGGATGCAGTATATTTCGCAATAAAGAATGTTGCATACAGTAATTACTTTTCCATTTGTATATCTGTCAGGTACTTGGCAGATTATCTCAAGAACAAACTATCGCAAAGCATTCAAATTTTACAGAATTATTTCTTTTCATTCTAGCTACACAACTATTGATTTTTGAAATTTCTACATTATCTCTATACAAGAAGATGATAAAATATTTTAAAATTCTATATATTTTCAACTATTTGTTAAAGATATTGTAATAATTTGAAGTATTTATTTTTGTAAGGAATTATTTACAATCAGTAAAAACGTACCTACATAATTTTTAATTACCACTTTTACTCTGATTATTTAATTTTAAGATGTTTCAATGATGTTGTGGATGTATATATACATGTATAAGAGAACTACTCTTGTACTCTGTAAGAGTAGTCTTGTCAGACAATGCTTGTACGAATTATGTCTGACAAGACAATTCATACAAGTACTGTATATAGTGTATTATGTACCCAGTATATGTTATTGAATTTGTATTGCTAGCTATGAATATTAGGATATTATTATTAATAATAAAAATCTGAAAATATTGCTGTTGTCAATGTATACATATTTAGACTATTAATCTGCTAATATAATTCATCAATTATTATGTAAAATCCTAAAATGTTTACTTCTCTAGCGATTATTCTATGATGTTCCACTGAAAATTCTAAAGCTCTGTGAAACGAAGGATTATCATCTCTTAAATTACCTGAAAAAGTAAATTCTAATCTTATATATTATTTTTAATATCCAAATTATTTACCCTATATAAATTTTCCTGTTTTTTTTTTTTTTTAATTATAACTATTGGCAAGTTAAAGATATCGTTTGATTTACTCAAAATAATATCGAGTTAATGAAAAATGAGGGAAAAACTGATTATTTTAATTTTACTATTTATAAATGACTACATAGATTAATTAATGATATAAAATAATAATTAAATCTGATTATCCTTTATAATTCGAATAAGTTGTTCTGAACATATTTAATTTTGAAAATGAAGGAACTCTCATCAAAAAATGTTTCACGTAGAAACATGTAATGGTTGATATTGGTTTGTTCTGTTGGTTTTATGGTCGATCATCCCTTTATATAACTCATATCTGTTATGTTTCAAGGACTAAACGGTATTGGATAATTCATAATTTCAGGATAATTTGAATAATGACAACAATTTCCATTCAGAATTCTTCCCATTTTATAATTATTTTATCTAAGATTTAAAGAAAAACAATATTTGTGCTATTATTTCGGTACGGTAATGGTACAGTAAAGTTTCTTATCAAGGAAGAGAAATGAGAATGCTACGTAATGAGAAAGGATCGTGAAAGGAGTACTAAGGACGGAATGAATGTTAACCTTAACTTCCGCTCTGATTACGCAATCCTTATACTCAGCCTGCTACACTTCTCTGATCTTTATCGCTCTGGCTTCCTCATTTGTGCTGTAGTTTTTCCCCACTCAGTTCCGCCATATGTTACGTAGTGTTTGTGACTCATTTCTGTGAGGTAATGTGTAAATTGAAGTGATGAAGTTCGATTAGCAATATTTCAGATCGCCGATGAAGTAGGGAAATAAAGGAGAAATTATGGAAGTAGGCAGATAGAAGAAGTGGTATTTTGTGCAACTAATGCGGAAGACGAGATGTTTGCGAAAATTTGCAGCGTTGAAAGATTTAGAGGTTCTGTCTTATGGCTAACAATAATTGACAATGATTGGAAACTAGGAAAAAAATAATCTAAAAATTCGTTTATTTTATCTGTTATGATATGAGGCTGATAAAATCGATGTATTAACAATAAAAAAGTCAGCGTGTAAAATAATTTAAATCTGTTAGAAACAACTCATCCAGTGCAGAGGAATAAATGCAAAATTTGAGTGACAGCAGGAAGATGAAGAAAAAAGCACCTCGTAAGGATGATAGATAGTGGAATAAATTAAATTAAGAATGCACGAAAGGGCATTAAAAACGAGAGAAAAATTCAACGGGAATGCGTTAAATCGAGAATAAAAACATTACGAAGATTAAAACAATAAAATTGAACGTGTCAGATACGAGATAAAAATTTAATGATCGTACGATTGTGAATAATAACAATAAGATTGAAAAATCGTCGCAGGGAAACAAAAATATTAATAATAATAAAAATTACAAACGTGAAAGAAATTAAAGGTACGTGGATTACGAAACAATTACTGCTTAAACTCACAAAAATCGCAGAATCACAGAAGTTGGAATTTTGTAAGGATTACTAAACGTGTCTGGAAGATAGGGTTGGAATGGATATGCATTGCGCTCAGCGACTAGAATACTAAATTTTATGGCACGAATACGGAATGGAAATGGAAAAGGATTATGGAGAAAGTGCAGAGGCAGAGTAGCGAGGATTATGGGAAAGTGTTTAGGATCACCAAAGAGTAGGTAGAATGGTGAGGATTGTCAAACGAGTGCGGGAAGCTGTGAAGGATTACACCAGTAGGTGGAAGCTGGATTACGTGATTAAGAACGAATGGAGTGAAGAAATTTAGATAAAGCAGCAAATAATTCTTAAAATGCAGCATAAATAATTTTTCTGTTTAAAGTATTATGCAATAATAAAAATTATATCCTATTTCTGGTTTTTAGAGAGAATATAAAAAAAAATTCGAAGAGTTAAGACTTTTTAATATAAAATAAGGTCGAATTTGATTAATATTTAAAGTTTAAAATTGATTTTAAGTAGAAATTGTGCTCTAGCGATATTAAAATCACTATTCTTTCGTTTAAAACGGTTTCCGATATTCCATTCGAACTTTAGAGGAAACAATATTCTTTTTTTTTTTTATAGGAAACGATTCTCGCTATCCTTAAAAGAAAGAGGAAAATAATATGGGATAACAAAAAAAACAAAATAAAAAAACAAAAAAAAGGAAAATATCCCGTTTCTATCAAAAACTTCGAAATAAGGTGGTTTTGTTCCAAGAAAGTTTTCGGTTACTTTCGAGGTCGAACTGTCACATTGTAGATCGATAAAACGGTAAGATCTTTTCCGACCCGTCACTTAACCCCAACTTTTCCAACTTTGGTCGTTTGGACCAGAAGAAATGATTTTCCTTTTTTTTTTCTCCCCTTCTCTCTTACTTTTTTCTGCCAATTCTTACTGTTTACTGTTGAAGAAAAGAGGAAAAGACCGGTCAGATAAAAATAAAACTGAGATGCGAACGTTCCCTCTAAGATCTAACCGCAAAGTTTTAGATCCTCTCAGTGGAAAAAAATTACATAAATTAAAAGTATCGAGCATGATAAACTTAACATGAGTTACTTTCGATGACTTAAATTTTAGTTTTCTCAAAAATATCTAAATTATTTACTACTTCAACAGTGTTTATACATTATTTTCTCGAATTCTACTCTAGTAAATTGTTTGCGCATTAAACTATATTTCATAAAGATATGTGGTTCAGCAATGAGTTAATTCTATAATTTGAAAATTAAAGTAATCCTTAACTTTAAATGTAGTCACAAATTAACTCAGTTTAATCTTTGTGATAGTTGATTGTCTACAGTAGCCTAAATAAACTAAAATTCGCAACGAAACAAAAGAAATATTTTTCTGCGCTAAAAGATTTAATAAATCATTTGTTTCAACTCTTTTGAAACAAATTCCTTATGAATATTTTCCTTAATTATATTTTAATTAAGATGAGAGACGATGCAAATCGCGTCAAGAATATCCACTCTATGATTAAAGATAGATTGGAAATCTTTTGTTACCCAATTTTAAATTATGTTATAATTAGTAAAATGAAATAACGTTGCAGTGACTTCAAAGTCAAATAATGCGTAAAGAGTAAGTAATATTTTGCTGATATATCTATACAAGCCAACGAAACAAAGACATATACGAGTTATAATAATGTCCTTCACTTCATCTTAATCACGACGTGACTTGTAGAGGGCAAAGCACAATCGTTGACCACAATGACCGCTGAGAGGACTTCTATCTACACTGACTGACTGACTGACTGACTGCCTCTGGCGCCATCTTGTCCAGGATACAATTGCCCCTTCAGGCATTTGCCCCCTTATTGTATTTTTGGAGAAGACTGGGCAAGAGTATTTTTTTCTCCTTTTTCTTTTCGATTACCAGTACTATAACAACAACAACAACTTTGTCTCTTATTCGAGGAGACCCAATTAATTTTTGCTAATGGGAATTTCCCTATTGTAGGCGATAAAAGTTTTGTGAGGTCGTTCGGCTTTCTTTTTAATAATAATCCTACTTATTAATTTTAATGTTTTTATGTATTTCAATCCCTTTTGACAGTCTTAAATTAATCCGAGCCGTTTCTTTTTTTCTTTTTTTTTTATCAAATTTATTATCACCATCATTATTCTTCTCACTTAGATTATTATATTCCCAATTTCTAATTTATTTTCTGTCATAATGTTTTCTAATATTTTCTCCCCCTTTTCTTTTAAAGTAAAATACTCCAAATAATTATGAGAATTTGCGGTTTAATTGTAAAAAAGAAAGAACAAAAAAAATCGATCGTCATGCCTTAAAGAACGTAAAATAAAAATTAATAACGTAACACGGAGACTAATACAATCATCCTTTTATTTTTTACATATATTCGTTCATTAAAATAATTAAAAAAATATTAATTATCTATCGACTGAACAATATCTCAGTTAAATATTTAAAATATCGCATTGCGAAGTTCTAATTTTAGTCGTTCCTCTTATATTTTTAATGCTGTAGATTTTGCAAGATGGAGAACGGTTATCATCAATTAACGGTATTTTCTTCGTATAATGCAAAATTCTTTCTCACTATTCCTTACTGTAATGATGTCCTTATATGATTTAAACAGTGCATAATGATGATAATTAATTGTAGAGAAAATATGTTTTAATTTGCATAAATTTCCATTTTGAAAGCGTACGCATCTTTTAAAATGCTAAACTAAACAAAATTGGAACTGCAGAATTTATAACCACAGAATTTCACCGGCAAGATGACTGATTAAAGGAAACATTTCGCAGAAATTCTGTTGAAATTTATAACTAGCTCAAAAATATTTTACACTTTAACAGCCTAAGACTACTACTTAGACTACTTTTACAGATTTTTTCGCCATTTTGCACTTTTATAACATTTTTTTGGGGGTTATAATTTTTAATACTTTTATTACTAGAGTATTAATTTATTTTTTTCCATTAAATACCAGCAATTACATTTAGTGCTTTCTAAATTCTGAAGCGCTCGATCCCTACAATAATGATTTAAATCTTCAATAAAATTTTTATTTGTCCACATCATTTATGATTTTTTTGTGAATAGAAAGAGAAAATACTGTTTTATTTTTAATAAATAAATAATATATGCCTATTTGCATAAAACTAATTTTCGGAAACACCTCGATTCTATCGAAGATTGCACAACACGTCAGAGGTGAAAGACTTATCTAACACCTCGCATATCTAAAAAAAAAAAAATCCCCTGATAACTTTTCCCATTTATGGTATGGGTGTGTCTTTTTTTTTATTGGATCAATACCATTTTAGTGACCATCATTAGTTTTCTCGATAACCAAGAACCAAATTCAACAAACGTTCAAGCCAAAAGGAATTTTAAAAATACCAGAAAAATTGCGATAACGTTTCTTCCATAGTAATATTATATCCCATATTAGAAAGTTCGACTGGTAAGATGAGTATAAATATATATATGGCATATGTGGTATGTGTGTGTGTGTATATATATATATATATATAAAATACATATTCTTTCATTTTCCATCCATCCATTTCCGGTTTCTCTTACGAATCACGTATTTCCGAAAAGAGAGGATAAGAATGTATGCCGATTCCACAATCCAATCATTGCTGCTCTTTTTTAATCTCGATTCTTGTTGTCATCGGGTAGGACGACAATCGACAACTTTTCCTCTTCTAGGCTTTCCCTTTTCAGAAGATATCGTCTTTCGAAAGACAGCTCCGTGATTGCCTTTCCTTAGCCACATACGATGCTACCTCTCTCCCCCTTTTCTCCCAGAGAAAGATTGATCGGTTGATAACTGAAGCTGTTATGCCTTCCAACGTGACTTGTATGGCCTTGAGGGGCTCCGAATTTTCCTTTATTCTTTTGGTGACTTTACGTCTTTTACCGGGATAATCGAACTTTAAGAAAAGCGGTAATTAAGTTTCTCTTCGTTGATCATAATTAACATTAAGATAATTTACTTTAAATTTAATTTCAAGTGGAAATTTCGAAATTCTTTTTTTTTTTCCTTTAATAATTTTATGTTGGAAAAATTCCTTTTGAGTATATTAACGAATTTATTCACGTATTTTTATTTTTCTTTCTTTCTTAGAGATTTTTCTAAGGAAAAAAAATTCCAATTAAATTATATTTAGAGAGGAAATGAAATTTTAAATATCAGAAATAATTCTCGAAGGAGGATATTTTGTAAATCGCAGCAATAATGAGTCATTTATCATATTTTTGTTCAGATAAATTAGAAAAGAAGGAAATTGTTAAGTCTTTAACGTAATCGCTCCACCATAAAAAGCAGTTTAAACTTATAATTGACTAAATCCTTGTTTATCAGATCTACTGTTCTCTCATTAAAACTGATTCTATTCTCGTAATAAACCCTATTTAGCCTCTTTTCTCCAGAATTGATACACACAGCTGATACCATTAAAAAGAGTTTCAAATTTGACTCGAGTATAGCTTGATCAGTTTTATGGAATATGCGTTAGAGTAAATCGTATTGTTAGAAAAGGAATACTGCATAGATAGATTTTTTTTAAATTTCAAAATATTCTGTATAAAAATGATAAATTTATACAGAATATTGGAATATTTAATAAGTAAAAAATGTATTGCTAGAAAGAAGTGTTTTATAATTATGTCGATAGTTTTTTAAATCTACCTTACAAGGAAAATGAGATTATCATGCTGTTGCTGTCGTATCTATCCCACTAATAACTTGTGAACTAATTAGTATATTTTCGTGAACTTTAGCTTTGATGTTCCAACATTAAATTAACCTTGATGACGTATCATTTAACGCTTTAGCTTCGATCAATTAAAAATCGCGCACATTAAAACTTTTCTTAATATATTCTGAAATTATTTATTAGATTTCTATGATATTTAGTAAGCCGAAGGTATTTAAAGCTCGATCTTCTTGCTAAATTTCGATAACTCATCATATAACTTTATCTTCAAATGTTCAAAAATGGCGAACGTTCAAGCTTTAAAAGTTTCTCCCTAATAACTTTTGAACCATTCGATTAAATTTTATGAAATTTATCAGATTGACCAGGCTTTTAAAGTAGAATTTGACGCAAGATTAATTAAACCTGTAGATTCATCCGTTTAAAAATGGCGGACGTTCAATCATCTAAAGTTTTTCCTGTAATAACTATGGTATCATTTAATAAATTTTTACGACATTCAGCTTATAGGTTATGCCATTAAAGATGATTTTGACGATATATATTTTAATCCCTTATCTTTAATCATTTCGAAATAAAGGACACGTTTGGAAGTTAAGCAACTTGTTCTTTCAGAACAGCTTGTTTCAAATTTTACACAACTGCTGAGCTACGATCAGTTTTATGAATATTTATAAAAACAGATCTTTTTGTTAGAAAGAAATTCTGCAAAATTATATACACAGAAATTTTCTTTTTAATTTCAAAATATTCTGTATAAAGCGAATAATTTTCGAGCAAAACTATATTTGTCAAAAGAAGTGCTTCAATATTATACAGACAGATTTTTCGTGATAGTATATAATATTTTTAAACATTTTTGCATCATTGTTTACGACAGTTACCAAGGTATAATACTACTGGAAAGCTATATAACCAATTTAGTACGTTAGCTTCCTTTCTGCATCTACATGTACAGTACTTGTATATCTGAACCGTGCCTTATAATTTTATTAAAAACGAAAACAAAACAATCTTTTTTTGTTTTTGTTTGTAGCAAACATATTTCTTTTCTCTTTCTTTCAAAAGTAATATTAAAAAAGTAGAACAGTTTATAAACGAGGTACAGTACTGTATATTAAAAAAAAGAAACATAAATTATGCGACAATTCTTTTCCTTTCCATTATTTTTTATTCGTTCCAACAGATTAAAACGATATTCGCAACCTCTTTTTTTTACTTTCTAAATTAATTTAAATTTGTCTACCTCTCTTTATTTTGCATTTTTTTTTTAGTTAGAATGTGTTATAATTATGGCAACAACAGTCTAAACAGCGCATAAAGGTTTTAAAACTCACAAAACTTTCGTCTACCGATAAATAACGAAGTAAAGTTACATTTACATCATCATCACTTCAGTAATAACAAAATCGAATTAAAAATGACTATTGTAATGATCTCAAGTACAAAGTCCGGGCTGGAGGAAAACATATTCGAAACACGATACTCGCGTATAATGTTTCGTTAATAACAATGCAAATAATGTAGTAGTTTGCTGCAAAAAAAAGAAGAAAATTCATTTTCGTTTTAATAGGTTTATAAACAACAAACACTGAAAAATAAGAACAGAATGTTTAAAACAGGACCAACAAAAAATTATTCTCAAAGTCTGATTCATAATCGTATTCGGTTTCCTGTTGAAGTTTAAATTCAGGATAAAGTTTAAAAATTTTTGAATCGTAATATATACAGTAAATATTTTTTTTAAAAGTGAAGTGAAGCCATTAAATGAAAATTTCGAACTATAAATCATAATCATAATACAGAACAATGGATACAAAAAAAAAAACTTAAGTGCAAAATTATTTTTACTAGTGTAAATTATATAGATTTGCATTTAATTATGCAATTATATATATTTATATATAGTTAATAGTTTGCGATTTATTAACGAAAAATAATTTATGTTTATTATATACAGTCACAATTCATGTGTGTATATTTATTAAGAAATTAATTAAGTCTTGACAGTATCCAGTTTTGATCGCATTATATTTTGATAAGGCTGTTGATTCCCAATCTTTCCTTATTGCGTTATTATAGACAAGATGGAGATGATGAGTCATTCTTTGTCCTCTGCAGGTGTTCTGACCGTTGCACTTTTTCCTTTTCAGACAAACCTGTTTGTCTTCGTGTTGTTCACCGTACTACAGATACAACCGTCTTTCACGGCAATTAAACAACTTACTCGTTTTTTTTTTCTTTATTTTTCTCCGTCTCGGTTCATAACCGTCTCTTCTTCTTCAATTTTTTTTAAAACCGTACGAACTTGTTTTATATGTAGGCCTATATATCAGTAACTAAAATTTTTAAAAAATTAATTAATATACTTATTGAATGTTAAAAAAATGTGTTTTTTTTTTGCATGTTAGAAAATGTTATTTTTATCTACACTTTCATTATTAATTTATGTTTTTTCTTTTTGAATTTTTGTATTTTAATTTAGTAAATATCTCGAACAAGAATTTTGTTTTAAGAAAATTTTCTCAAACTGCATTTATTATTATTATTATAATTTTTTTTCCTTTTCATAACTCTCGGGGAACGTTACATCACTCTCTCTTGTCATCGGTTAAATTTTCCATTAGCAAATTTCATTTACGTTCTCTGTTTAGGATATATATCTATATATATATATATTAGTCAATTATTTTAATTAATACATCAGATTAAACCTTTAATATTTATTTTCCAAATGAATAAATTCAATATTGAGAAAAGCCACTCATGAATGCAAACGTTTAGTCCTGCAAACGGAAGAATTGCATTCATGAGTTTTCGCTTCGTCTTATGAATGCTATTCGGAGACTTACCACACGATAAGATAATTTATTATAGCATAAGACTATGTTAAACAAGAGAAGAAAAAAAAAATGATTAAAAAAATAAAAAATACAGCACGAAAATTTATAAACATTTACTCTAATCACGTGTTGCGAACTCGTCTGGGTAGACGTAAAGTCAGCTGTGATGTAAAAGGTCGATGCCCTGATAGAACAAAATTATCATTTCGTAATGCTGACGTCATTCATGTAGTACTCGAGTGAATAGGTGCAATTTGTTATCAGAATACAGTACTTTATTAAAGTAAACAATTTTTTTCTTTTTTAAAGAATCCCTTTAAACGTCTACAGTTTGCAAATCTTCCTCTTTTGTACTCTTATCTGTGTACGCCGATGCATAAAGGTTGTTAATTTGCAACACGAAATCTTAAGTTTTGATGCTTTATAATGGGAATGGAGAATAAAATTTATTATATTATAACGCTAAAAATATCCGAAAGATGAAAAATACCTTTCCGAATTTTCCTAAAATATATTTTTTTTTAAGAAGATAGAGAGTTTGTTCTGAAAGCGCTTTTGAAACGGGAATTAAATAGAAGCATTATCTATATGAGATGCATTATCCAGTCAGGCAAACGAGTATCGTGTTAAAGATTTATAGAATGGCATAACACATCCAGAAACATCTTTCTATAATGATAAAAGATGGCCGTAGCCTTGCACAAATAACAAAAATGGTTTGAAAAGATTCATGGATATATAGCCTATATGAAAGGGAATTTTTCTCCCCTTTTTTTTCTTTGGTTTTCTTCTAACCTCCAACTTTGCAACTTCATTCAAACAAAAGCGAACTTAACGAAAAATAATATTTGATAATGGTCAATATTTCTGTATTTAGGTCAATGCTAAGTAATGGAACCAAACTTTCTATTATTTATTAAAGAAGAAGACTTTGTGCAATGTATAACGATGCACTGCGATGTTTCCTAATGTCTGCATTCGAAAGAATTGCAATTTCTCTAACATTTCACTCAGTTTAAATCGGTAAACTGCGAAATACATATTTAGAATAATTCTAGTAATTTATGGACAATATCTTTTATGTCCTAGAGGCGATTCCTTTAAGCTGTGCTTTCAGTTTTATTCTTATTAATTAAACGCTATAACTTATCCAATTTAGTTTAATATCATTTTATATCGCCCAACTAACACAGCGTTACATTAACAACAAAAATAAGAACATTATAAAAGAGAAATTTTGCGATGCAGAGAAGTAAATTATCGGTCGACGATGTGACGAGTGTTTCAGTCGAATTTTTTCGGATTTTAGACATTTTCCAGTTTAAAATAGTTTCTAAACAAAAAGGTCGATATCATAAAAAAAAAAAAACAGTATGGAAAGTTCCAATTCTTCACACAGTGGAACTTTCCAATTCTTCTACAGGTCTAGGCTTGTACTTGCTACAAGCCTAGACCTGTTAGAAACCATATAAAATTAACTATAATATTCTATAAAATATTAGTTCTAAAAATAGGATTTGATTCTTGTAAGACATTATCCCTACGCTATAAAAAAAAATCTTATCCGAAAAAAATTATGCCAAAATTTCATTTCTGAGTTGCGAAATAAATTTAAAATCAGATTTTTAACATAAAAGAAATCCAAAGACATCTAAATTTTCCAAGGAATACATTCTTAAGCTTGTATGCGAGACAACGCAAAATAGAGAACTCGCAAAAGAATGAGATTTTCTAAACTAAAACAAGATTTTTATAAAGAGAACTTTTCTGAAAAATAGTATTATCGATTGAAGTAAATTGAATGGTTTTTACAGTAAGAAGGGGAAAAAAGTGGTAAATTATCGAAAGAACTTTCCAATTCTATTTCCAAAATAGAGAGATGCTTTTACAATCTATCAAAAGCTGGAGAGAGATACCCTTGATGAATTTATCTTGAAACAATATGGCTTATAATTTTAGATGGGATTTTGTCGAATGTATAAAAATTTATAAATTTTCTAGGAAACGAAAGAAATTTCTTACTCAGAAATCCTGAAGAATTCTCAAAGAGTAAAAAAAAAAACCCTTATTCATCGATTTTTTTCTTGCTTCGGATATACGGGTGAAACAGTTTGATATGTTGAGTTAATGCCTCATGCAATAGCAAATGAAACTGTTTCTCTACCAGCATGATCACCAAAGAAAATATATACACACATACACACACACACACACACACATATGTGTATATATATATAATAGCAAAGAGGACAATTTACCAAAATGGAAGAAGTAGGAAAAGTTTTGACTGTGCAGGTTAAAAAGATTTATATAAGATATTTATAAAACGTAGAAAATCGTGAATTTTTGCCTTTTTTTAATGAAATTTTATAAGTTCTAATAAGTTATGCCTACAAGAGATAAAACCGTTTAGCAATTTGTCTTAATTAATTCTTTTTAATTGATAAGAAAATTTTATTAAATATTAAAAATACAGGATATGTGGAGCTACAGCAATTAAGATAAAATTAGTTTTATATTTGAGAAATCAAAAGCGTTAAAATATCTTTCCTTTACCTCTGAATATTAATATTATTAAAGGTGTTTAATAAATAAATAGGACGATAAGAATTTTATGATGTTTATTCCGCATTCAGTTTTCTCCAGATATAAGAAAATTAGGATAAAGGTGGTAGGAATAAACTCTCGTAAAAATTAAATTCATTTCTTCTACTATCAACAGTTTTGAGTAAGATAATTAGTCTTTTTTTTTAGTAGATAGAGAGATAACGCTCACGATTCATTCAATATAAAATCCTTTTGCACTGCTTTTGGCGACATGTGCAGTGAGTGATCTTGTCCATCTACAGGCAGCATCTGGCTATCGTCCTGATGTAGATCGCTTTAGATAATTAAATAGGCTAATTACAGCAGTCCAGCATTTTGGAAGTGAATTCTAGTTGAACTGTTACCATAACTTCTATTAAGTTTGTGCTTTCAGCAGCGTATTTGATGGTTTCTGGATTCCATCAAAGTTTTGGATCTGCGACAAAACTTTCTTTCCTTCTTTTCTCAGATTAAATTCGTTGTAATTTTAATTTATGGTTTTTAGTCTTTATAAAAGTGGAAATTCAAGTGTTTTGCAACGTGTCTGCTGAAGTTCCACCGCTTTGAAATTATGAGTAAAGAGAAGTGGAGGGATGGGTAAGTGAGAGAGAGAGAGAATTGCTTCTTTTATGGCTACCGTTTCATTAATATTCCGTGTCAGAAAGAAAATTATTGCAATTTCCAGATCGAGAAATAAAATAAGATTATAGGATTTATTAAAAGACTACACGTAAAGGATTCAGTTAAACACTTCAATCTTTCCCCAATCGAAAGATTTCTATAGTTCTTTACAAATTACGTGGACGGAAGTTTGTCTGGATTAATGAAGTTTGAAAGGATTAACAGAGTGTCCTAATTTGTGTCTTCTTAATTATCGAAAATTTTCCTGGAATAGAAGCATTTAAAGAACGATTCTGAAAGGTTTGGGAACAAGTGGATCAATGGCTTCTGGAAATAAATAGAAAATTCTATTTTCGCACGTTTAACATCCGGATAGCGTCATGTTCCAGGTTATTATCTATCATATGTAGCCTATAGGCATTTAAAATGCAGTTATAAGGCTCCACTTACCAGACTTTCCAAGTTTCTGATATCCTCGGGGAGAAATAACGATTGTACTCTGCTTATAATAGAAGATCGTTGTTATTTTTGTTTAGCATTTCTTTTTTTTTATTATTTTATTTTTCTCCAAGATTTCCCAATAGTTTGTTCTCCAAAGTTAAATTTTTAAGAATAAATATAAATATATATCTATATTTGGAAAATACGACACATGACTAAATCGGATTTCACTATAAAGGTTTCAATCAATAGAACTGGTTTAAGGTGTACCAAAGTCATGTAAACAAGATACCTTAACCTTACTTACAAGCCTAGAAATCAATAGATTTGACAATGTTTTCGAACCATTCTGTGTAAATATTTCTTGTTGCACCTCTCTTTCATGTTTTGATATCTTAAAATATAGGTTTTTTTTATTTTTTTTATTTTTCCATCTTTTCTTTACTTTAAAGTTTTATCTTATTATTGTAAGCATACATTAAAAATTAAAAAGTACGAACAAAAAAAAAAAATTCATATTTGTTATTAGCTGCGATGTAGTTGGTTATAGAAACTTTATTTATTTACTTTATATAAAAAATAGTTTACATAATCCAAGTTTTAGAACTTATATCTATATCTATATATATATAAATATATATCACAGAGATAATGAGTTTATGGTAAAGAACAGTATTTTTTTTTTCTTGTTATGTATCGAATTCAATCTACAGTGTAAATTTTGCCAAATTGCACACGTTAGCATCAAAATTTGAATTGTAAAGAACAGAATTTGTAATCAACTCTTTTTGTAAATTTTGTAAATGCAAAACGTGGCTCCAAGATCTCTCTAACATTTTTGTTGATTTAGTAATTATTTACTCGTAAAAACAACTTATAACATTTTCCATTTTCATAATTAGCGAAATAAATTATATAAATTTACATTAAAATAATAATAATAATAATGACAAACTTTCTGAAGAGTTGAAGAAAAATCGATTTCTGTACATCTTCCTGTGGATTTACCTAACTAAAACAAGTTTATATATGTAAAGTAAACATATATACAGTAAGTTTAGTTTATTCAGTAAAAATGTGTGTGAGAGAGAGAGAGGAGGGGGAAAAAAGAGGGAGAACTGAATAATGAAGAGTAGCAAAAACATTTGAAAGAAATCTAATAACGTAGAATAACATGATTCTGTACACGTCTCCTTACTATCTTCGATGATGTGTAGGTGATTTTAACTATAGTCTACAGTAACTGCTCTTCTGGTATGTTTTTCAGATTAATGTTGTTTCTAACTGACAAGACCTGTTTACTTTCATCCGAAGACTCTCAACCTATACTGCATGTTGTTGTTGTTGTTGTGAAAATTTCATCTCGGTTGTAATCGAAGTTTCTTCGGCATCAGTCACGTTGCACCACAAGCTGTGTGATAGTTAGTAAATGGTGAAGAGTCTTAAGAGATAAATGGGATAACATAAAATTGCCGGAAGGACCTTTAATTAAACAATTAAACTGTAAATCGATTAAAAGTTCAGGGGTTTTTTAAAAACTTTTAAGAATGTAACTATTGCACTAATCCATCTTGAGAGGAGTTATAAATGATTACGGTGCTTTAAACAATTCTTTTAATAATTACTGGTGCTTGCTGTGAGGAGGTCATCCTATATATCTTCGACGTAACGTGATTAAACGAAATAATAAGAATTTATCGTATATTTTAAAGGATGTACGATCTCACGGATGGGGTCAAAATGGCAGAAAATTAATTTTAAGCGTAGGGTCAGGTGATCTTCATGTCAGATATTCGGCCAAACGGTTACGGTTTATTTACGACGTTAACGATCTAAATAATGCGAAAAACTGTTCGAAATATAGATAATAATATATAAAAATTTTTGTCTTTTCTACTTTTCGTGTAATAGAAGAAAAAAATTCTAAATTCCGATAAAAGCTCATTACCGTATACTGACGATCTGTTGCATTCTGATAGAGTACTGATCGAAACTGAACTTAAAGACAGTCTACTACTAGTAGTAGTAATGGTATTAAGCCTCCTACTTCTTGCTTGCTTAGAAGATGAACTACTCCAAATTCTGGCTAAAAAGGAGGACAATTGATGCGGACATGTAATACGTCGTAATTGCTTCCGGTTTCTAGTATAGAGAAGTCAAATGATCGCTTTTTGATCTCTTCCATTGTCCTGTTTTAAAAGTAAAAAGATAGTGTCTCTTTTCAGTCTTTTCATTCGATTTTTCCGAAAATTCTCTTTAACTCTATAGCGATTCACAAGCAGAGGGGGAAATAATTTGAATATTTTAAAAGTCGTTTTTTCAGAAAAAAATAAATAACTTTAAAAGTTCGGTCTCAGTTTTTCTGGTAATACGATTTTAAATAAAGTTTTGCACAACGTTTTCTAAATTTTTTTCTTTTGGGTCGTACAAAATAACACGTGACGCGCAAAACGCATTTAAATTCTGAAAACGTTTGGCAACCTTAGTACCTGTTTGCGTAACTGTTTGGACTGGTCCTGTGTGTGTATTCAAGGTCAATGATGAAGATCAACCAGGTGAAGCGTCTCCCACAACTACACCGAAAGGTCATGAACTTTAATCTTTATGTAGTACAAGTTCCCAACAACAGTAGCCATATGCAAGAAAAAGATGACCCGCTTAAGTTGGCGAATCTGCCGCTCGTCTTCTTGTTCTTACTTCTTTCTTTTTTATTTTCCTTTTTTTCTCTCTCAATGGGTGCTCTTTCTTAGTTTAGAATCTATAATTAAGCTATTCATCATATCCTGTCTTTAAAATAATAATAATGATGATAATAAATAGACATGTTGGGAAAATAAATATACACACGAAGTTATTCTCGAAGGCCATATAAATACGCAAAATAAAATCTTACAAAGTTTAATAAAGAAAACAAAAAAAAAAATATTAGTTTTTTATTTTTTAAACAAGTTTTCTATGCTTAAATAGAAAAAAAAGATTTATAAAAATTTTTTATTTATTAAAAGTAAGTAAAGAAGGGTTTTAAGTAATGGATAAATCCGCATTTTACAAAAGATTGGATTGTTCTTAAAGAGGATGCGATGGTCTAATCATTTCTTAAACTGTCAAAAGACGAAAAAGATAAACTCTTCCGAGGCATTTTAGTATCTTAGTATTACAGGCAAAGAAATGATTGAAAATGAAAATAAAAAAAAAAGTAAAAGAGCAAAATGAGAAAATCGAAGATGGGGAAACTCACGGAAGAAGAAGGAAAGTAAAAAAAAAAAAAAACGGGGGGAGGGGGAAAGATTATTGTCGACTGAGTTATAGCATTGATTACTTGTTTCTTACTAACTTCGAAAGGAATCCTAAAATGCTTCACAAGATTGTTTTCTGTCTTACTTTTTGATGATTCATTCTGATTGATGCATATGAAGATTTTTATCCTTTTTTTTAATCATTTTATAAAAAAAAATTGTAATTGAATTTTTAGTGCTTTCCACGTAGATATTTTATTACGTCTTTAGAATCTCTCACACGCATACATTTTTTTTCTGTTGTTGTTGTTTCTCTTCCAGCGTCTAATGCTTAAATTTAAGAGGGTGTTTCACGCAATTAATCGCTATCGGGACAATAACAAATCTGTGATCATTATCTACTATTGCTTCACATAACAAAACTATAAGGGACAGATCGATAAATTATTATAGCAGTAAAAGGGCTGTTATCCATATCTGTTTATCTAATGAAAGACATCAAAGATGGATTCAACCTTCGAGAAACGAATGGATAAATGGCTAAAAGAAAAAAAAAAAAAGGAACTGAACTTGAATCATCGATGTATTTATTTATAAATCGCTTTCGTACTGATTAATTTTTCCGTGCGTTATCATATTTTATCTGATGATTTATGCAATTGCCACGACACGTCTTCCATCATTAAGATGATTCATGGTTAAGTTCTTAGAGAGCGCAAACACGGTCACAATGAATCACAAATTCCCAAACATATTATTAATAATTAGCAAAAATTTTATATTTACTTATTTAACCGATTATAATTAAATGTAACTTTGATATGTTTTAATGATAAAATTATCGTTTACATCGTTAAAAAAATATTTTTTCGACGACGTTTTGCTGTAAATTATCTACGTATCCTCGAGTTAATTTTATCAAAGTAATGCTCGCACCGTGTTTTTTTTTTTTTTAATTTTTATTTTTAAAATGATTAAAGTTTTAATTGGATACATAAGTAGAATATTTATTTATTCGATTTTAATTAGTTATTTAATATTTTTCTCCTATTTCGTTTTTGCTGTAAATATTTTGGTTTATTGTTCGTCCATCATCAAAGTATTCTATTATTCTTATTTTCTTTTCGTGTTATTTTACTGTCGTCTAGACATTCTATTTTACAACGTACCCTTTTGAATTATTTTATTTTCGCTTTTTCAGTATTCTATTTTTCTCTATTCATGTTATATGTATGCAGCATAACTTTATATTCCTGTTTTTCTCTTCGCACTTCAGTGCATTGCGACGATTTCCGATTCCATTCTAATATTATCCTATCTGAATTATTTTATTTTACGTTTTCCTTTCGCTTATGATCTACTTAAGCAAGAAAATAAACCAACATTTTTATATATTTATTCTTTTACACGTTATTTACTTAAGCAGAATGCAAAAAACCAAATATTGTAATGGACAAACCGTGCAGTAATATTTGTTGGTTTCTTACACTATACAAATGCCTATCTTTAATAGAAATTCTAGGAAGAAAGTGTAATTTAATTTAAAAATAACGTTATGCAATTATAGTATGTTGCATTTGGGCATTTAAATTTGGACATTTCAGTGCAAGAAACCAGCATTATTGCTACGGTATCCATTGCAGTAATTGTTGGTTTCTTGCAAGAAACCAACAATTGTTCTTGCTATGGTTTGTCCCTGGCAATAATTGTTGAATTCTTGCATTCCGCACGAGTAGACGGTATGCAAAAGAACAAATAAGTAAAATTATTGCTTAATTAACAACTTTAATATTGCCAATTTGTTTTTACACTGACGATATCGCATCTTGCAAGCCAACTCATAAGAATTATCACCAGTAATTACCCCGGAAATATATCACCGTTTAATTCATAACTAGTAAAACTTTCAAAACATCAAAGACACACTCGGAAATATTCGCTAATTCATCACGCAATTATCGAAAAATGAAAGATCGCGTTAGTAATTTTTACTGAGTCACAAGTATCTTCCTTATATAAGAGTTTCGATTTCATGTACGTAAATTAAGATCGACCATTATAATTACCAGAATATTATTCATGTAACTTTATTAAAATTTGAATAGTAGCATTAATTATTAACAATACTTGACATAGGATATTCATTTACAAAATTAATTTGTCCTCTGTTAACTGAAATCAAAATTCAATATTGGAGTTTTGCGATTAGTAGGTTTTAATGAATAGAAAATTCAATATAACCGTGTATATATATATATATACAGAGAGAGAGAGTGAGAGAGAGAGAAATTTGTGCCTCATGTAAGATATATTAAAGATTAAAAGGGTTATTTAGGAAGTTTTAAGATCCTCAAGTCTTGATTTATGCAAAAATAATGTTCCCAGTTCGTTCTGCATATCTGATATGCCTCTTTCGTAAGTACTATGGTAATTTACAGATTATATTAAAAAAACCACTGTGTAAATCCCATAATCCTCTTATCAATGTCGTAATTCGAAAGACTATTATATGAATTAAAACATCATAACTAGTAGAAATTAATGAGAAAAGCTATAACAAAAAAATAAAAATAAAAAATAAATGAAAAATATGTTCATGATAAGTAAAATAAAAAACTACAAACAAAATAGTTTATAGACGCAATTTACTAAACTTTTATTTTCACTTTTCAATGAGAAAGTTTGTAAATTACGTATTTCCTTTGTAACATTCACGACATCTGGATTTATGAATTTGACAATTACTTCCGCTCAGTGGCATTAGTTTTACTTTATTTCTAATTGTCATTGTTCCGGGTTTATCTTGTTCTCGCACAAAGGGAACCTTACTAGTTCGGTTAAAATTCTAATTTAGAAAAGAGCTTTGTACGGATTATTGATAATTTTTGCGAAAATTATCACGTTTCGTACAGATATTTTTGTTTCGTAACAAACCAACCAACGTGTGTATTCCTCCCTCTTCGTGTTTACGCAATTAAAAATTTGCCATTGTTAATCCTCATTCTCACACTTAGTCCAATTGTTTATAAGTTTTCGTTTTGTCTTGATTTTAAGTGTTTGGCGAAATTTTTCATGTTTAAAATCGGGTCCAGAATAGGAAAACAAATATTTCTTAAGTCAAACAGATTTTTATGCAAATTTCACGTAACAGTTTTTAAAAAAAATATTTTGTGAATCGCTTGACATGTGCTCATCAATAATTTTATTAATCTTTCTATTATTCATCAGAATAAAAAATCTGTAAGTTGTAGTTTCTTAAAATTTTAATTGCTATTTATTTGTAATAATTATTTTTAAAATGTCGATAACGGATAAAAACGCGTGTTTTCGGTTATGATGATGAACATATATTTTGTTGTTGCATCTGGTTTGTATAAGAATCCACTTAGTAGCCTGGCCATATTTTCTGTTGCCGTGACATCATCTCTTCTCCTTTTTCTTTTTTTCCCCTCCTTTAAATTCGGCAAATGACCTATTGTCTGTTTCCTTTATGTGAAAACGGGGAGTGTTGTGTGTGTGTGTGCTTCCAAAAAGAATGAATATGATGAATTAGGATATAAGATTACGTTCAGAAACAACGGCATAAGAAAAGTGTTGATTTACTTAATGGGTTATTTGCGATTTCTATCAGTTCTTCCTCTAAGGTAAAATAAAAAAATCTAGATTTAGTTTTGGAGCTCGGTTTGATATTCATAAAAGTTCTTTATGCTTTATTAATCATACGATAAACTTGGAGAATATATTAATAACATTCGTTTATTTTTAGATTGTAGCGATATATATATATCCTAATTTTATTTTTGATTTAAAAAAATAAATAAATTCGATGTTTTTGATGTATATAGACTGATAGTCTGGGTAGTTTAGGTGATCTTTCCAAACCAGATAAACCAGTGACGGGTCCAGATAGGTGAAAATCATGCAACGATGCGTAGACCCACCGCTTTTTTCCTTTGTCCCTCCGGTCGGGGGCCCTTAATAACTCGGTTTGAAGGATCACAATCTCGTTTTTCTACGAGGAGTATCGTCCCGAATTCTCGACAAAATATAGAGCAACGTTAAAAATATACGTCACTCTAAACGTGTAGAATTCCAATTACGGTATGAACATGACAATTTATGCTCTTTAGAGCGGCTCCTAAAATGTTAACAGAACAAGGTCAATCATATCTTAAAGGAACATTTAAAATATATATATGTATTTTTGAAGGTCATTTTTAAGTGAAATAATGTCGAGGTGCAACTTGGTGGAGCGAGTGCGTAATCTATATATTTGGCACGCTTCTGCTAACTGACAATAGAAGTAATAATCTCACAGAACGACGATTAAATGATTGAATGCATTTGAAATTACGTTCTAAATTTGTTAGGTAGCATTTTTAATGTCAGTGGGAAATGAGCATTGTAATTATCGAGTGATTGCTGTGCCGAGTGGATTGCGTGGGTTCTTGACCCCGAGTACTATCCAGGGACAAGTTCCCACTAGCAAAGTACACACACACACACACACACACACACACACAGCACATATAGCGACTTAAGCAACTTATGAGGAAATAAAATATGTTAAAAGTCTTTCAGAGAGAGTATAATTAAAGTGAATTATGTCTAATTTAGTAAACTTTGTTTTGCAGTTGCTATAAATTATTTGTTCCAGGTTATAACACAAAGTATAGAAAAATATTCTTCTTCTATTAACGTTCCAAAGCGGTTCCTTTAACTTTTAACGTTGTTTTTACGATGCCGACTACATTAAAAAAATTTCTGGTTTAGATCTAAACTATATTTACCATTACGACAACGTGGTAAGATAATAAAGTCATCATCTTCTAGAAAACGATAATTATGGTGTGTACGATTACCTCGCTCTAGATGATTAATGAGGAACATGATGATGATGATGCTGGCCATGGTGTTAAACGGAAAATATTTAAAATTGGGTTTAGTAGACAAGAATTATTGCATCAAAAACGCTTTTTGACCGCAAGAAATCACGCAATATTATATGCGATAACGTTTTTCTATTTTTATATATTTTATGTAAAGCTAATTAGTTCATGCTGGAGACGTATATAGCGCAAAAAAATAAAAAAAAATACCAAAAATAGATTGTTCTCTTATAGATCGTAAACGTTATTCCTATACAGGAGATATATATATATATATATTTATTACGTTAAGCTTATTTCATTTAGGAACGTATACAGTTACAGTGTATCAAAAGGATAATCTGGTACTCAAACTATATATATACTTTTTTATCCTATTTAGTAAGTATTATCCGAAAAACAAGGATGATTTACGATCATTATCTTCGTTCTACCGGTTACGCTTCGACTCTTCTTTACGCGATTCGTAACCTAGATACGTAAAACGTAAATCGTTACGCCACAAATTTCAATTGTTAAAACTTTAAAAAATAATAATTAAAAATAAAATTAATTTTTAAATATGGATGCCCTCTAATAAACTACGCCATCTGGCGCGAACGAAGGGTACTAAATTTGATTTTTGTGTCGAAATATTTATTTTTACTTTTATTTTTTTTTGCAAGTTTAACGTAATAATTCGAACTAGTTTGCATATCCGACAATTAACTAAGACGTAACCTTTAAAAATGCGGTGATAAATTAGGAAAGAGTTAACTCATGCGAAGGTTATATGTATATATGTAGTCGAAGAGTTGTTATTCTTCCCAGACTGGGAGGGGGATTGATGAGTAATACGTATCGAAAAGTTCAAGAATAATTTTTGTTTATTTAGCTAACTCGTTACTATCGTCTTTCGTAGTATCAATTGATGGCATGTAATCAGCAACGCACTTCGTATGTTGATGTTATGCAGCATGATAATTATCAACAGCATCATATGCATGACTTTATATGTAGATCATATTCACGTGAAGTGTCTTGTTGTTCACCTGAAAACAATTATTAGCCGGGTTCATAAACGTTTCTAGGAAATTTTTACATTGCATTAAGGAAAAGAAAAGGAAAAAACTACTGGATGATTAATTCACTTAAAATTATCCGCATCAAAGACTTATATATTTTTTTTTATATCATACAATAACAACAAACATTTTTTTTTCCTTCCACAGTACAGTATTAAATTGTGTTTTATTAAATATAAATAAAAAATCCTGTTAAATCACTTGTAGAATAATTCAATTTTTATATATTTATTTTTGAAATTTTTCTCATTCAATTTTTATATGTTAAAAAAGATAAAAAAAAAAAAAAATTGCTAGTTTTACGGATTTTTCTGTTCTTCAGCCAGAATAATGAATAATGACTTTTGATGTATTTTAACGTTTCAAACATTATATAAAAATATAAAATGAAAATTTAAACATTTATTACTAACAGGAAAAATATCTAGATTTTTTTTTGTTTATTTTTATTTTTAATAGAAAAGAAAAAAAAAATAAGGCAAACAGTTTTTATATTATTTTTCATTTATATGTTAAAATCGACCGGAAAAAAAACGTTTTAACTCTTAAACAAAAATCGTAGAGTTAAAAAAAAATACATGTTATGATTGTAAATAGTACAAGATATTATTCAGTTTTAAAACGACTATTTGTGGATTTTATTTAAATTTTACATGAAACTTTCTTAAGAATAATCGGAAGATTATTCGAAGCGCGGACAAAAGAAGGAAACGGGAGGAGGAAGTTTGCATTTTAATATCAGCTTCTTCATATTCTTGGCTATATGCCAATCTTTATGTTACTTTCCAGCACTCTTTTACTGTACAGTACTTGCATCTACCCCATTGATATTTTTCCATCATCAGGCGAAAGAATATCAGGAAAATTTATTTTTATCATTATTATTATTATTTTTTATTTTTAGCGTTTTTATCAGTAACATCCAGATTTTAATTCCTGCAAATCTTTTAACATATTTTTCATCTCTCTTTATTGTCATCGAATGAAAAATCATCGTAGCATAATGCGAGATATTAAAATATTTTCCACCATTGTAAACTCGTTGTTAATACTCCAACTACATTTACTACTTTCCCTTTAATTTCTCGATTCCGTTAAAGTCTTCTGCTATCTATCTCTTTCTCCCTTAAGGTGGGTCCACACATGCAAC
>WUQG02086483.1:0-26569 GCA_011317285.2 Androctonus mauritanicus | reverse complement strand
AGCCCAGAAATAATTCCCCCAATCCTCAGACCCCCCAACAATCCTCCACCCAAGCCCAGGAAAATACATCACACCCTCACACTTCCACCTCATCCCTTCCAACGCCTCCGCAGCCCCAGCCCTAACCGTCCCCGTGTCCTTCCCCCTCATCAACCCCTCCTGCGCCCACGCCCTCACCTCCTCAGGATTCACAAACTTGCTCCACTCGTGCGTCCCGCGCGGCACGACACCAATCGGCCACGGCGCTTCGGCAATAACCTGGTTCACGAAGAATGAGGGCAGAGAACGCGCGATCGTAGACCCAATGAGCCAGCCGCCGGGCTTGACGAGACGAAGGCAATTTGTTAGGAAGGTTAACGGGGAGGAGGTTGTGGGGTCTATGTGCTCGAGGACTTCGAAGAGAGTTACGATGTCGAATTTCGATTTCGCACCCTCGTTCGTGCCGGCATCGCTGTTGGCGGCGATGAGATCTTCCAAGGTACGGTTTTGGTAGTTGAAGCGTCCGCTGCGGAGGTGTGCGTCGACTGTCGGATCGGAACGGGCGTGGTCGCGCGCGATCTGAATTAATGTGGTTGTGGGATCGATGGCCGTGATAGATGCAGCGCGTGTAGCCGTCCCTGTCCCCGTGCCCGTCTCTGTTCCGGATGGAATCGTCCGTGCAAGCGACTCGGCGAAAATGCCCCCTCCACAACCAACGTCCAAATAATGTAAATCGGCTTTTTGTTTTTGTCCTTGTCCTTGCGACTGCTGTGCATCATGCAGCGGGGGCCCATCGGCCAGGCATGATGCGATAAAGTCATGGCGGAGCGGGTTCATGAGGTGCAGGACTCGCGAGGGACCCATTGGATCCCACCAGCTGCTGGCGAGGGAGGAGAAGTGAGAGAGTTCATCTGCGGAGACGGAGGAGGTTGTGGAATGGAGCCGACATGGTATTGTCGTTGTTGAGGTGATGGTGTTTTTGAGGAGGGAGGTGAGGGCGCGTGTTGTTGGTCGGAAGGTCATTTTGTTCTGTCTGCTCGGGTTTGGTTTAGTTAGTGTTGCTGATAAATATAGCTGGAGTAGTAGTCAAGGAATAGTTGTACACTTGCTGTAGATTCAGAAACTCATCTGGGTTGGATTGTATCATTCAGAGGTGGTCGCTTGAAGCTCCGAACCGTTTTTGGCGGAAGTGAAGTTATCCAAGTGTGGGTCTGTCTGGAACAAACATGCCAAGACGGACATTCTACGAAGTATGCGAATGAGAACAGGATACATAACTAGTAAATAATACTATAATGATAAATAATCAATCTAGACTACAGAGTATAATTCATATAAACATTGTATTTGGCTATTATTGGCACTGGAAAAAGGTCTTTGTATGGCAGCGTCAATGCAGACAATATATTTGGGTTTGTGATCGAGCAGGGATATATATCACTATATCACTATAACTAGTATATGCATGTATAATGATCAATGCTATCTAGATGTTGATTAAGCACGGTCTTTACTAGACCACCATGTCAACATAGCCAGCATAGCCAACTTTTGTTGTTTAGATAGCACCCCAATTATGACACCACATCCTACACCAGCACTCTGTACTCTGTACAGTGCAAGTACAATATGCCCTTAAGGAGAAAAACAACCAAGCGAAATAAACAGAAGATGCAAATGATCTTCACAACCTAATACTACCATGGGGTATTAACTCAATATTCACCGCGATTTCCTCCAGCCATCTCAATTCCACTGTGCCCGGGGGCATATCTCAGGGCCTGCAGAGTCTGGACCATGATAGCTTCATAATATCCTAAAATACAACAGCGATTACCACTATTACCAGGAGCACCAACTCCGTACTCATAAACACTCGTATTCGGAGTTAGGAGTACTCCTAGATTCATTTCTCCCGAACCGGCAAGACGCTAGAAAGTTCTAGTGCAGACACCATGTGGAGGGCGGCACGGGTGAGTGACCTTCTACGCGTTTTCTAGAAATCTTCTTCGGTTCGGGGGATTACCACATCTGTAACCCAAGTAGTTAACTAACCAACTTAAATTATGGGATTGTTAGTGCGGAGTATGGAGTCGAGTCGTACGGAGTACATCCTGATGAGGGAAATAAGAGTATCGGGATATTTCTTAACACGGATGGATGAAGTTGAAGATCACTATCTTACTTCCGTCTTTCGAGTCAGTAGTCAGTTGATTGACGATTAACTGATTGATGATCAGATGATGAGAAGAGCAAGAAAGATTTCCTGGATGATGGAGGATCCACATACCGTTCCATCCGCCTCCTCATGTTCCATGTATGTACTCCGGAGTACTTACTGGCTAGTATCACAAAACGGCCGACAACGGCACCGGGATACCTATCTTGGGCAAAGTGACCCATGCACTATATCGTCATAGACCAGCCGTTCGCTCTTCCACTGAGCCGAACGGGCCGGAAGATTCGAAAGGCCAGTTAGTGGTAGGATATTATGTAGAATACCGCATCCGGGACTGAAGATGTGGCTTGCATTCAGGGTCTACGAGTACGGAGTACGGAGGACCACCATGAATTGCACCACTACGTGCCAAATCTCATGTAGTACGTATGTACTAACATACGGAGTACTAACATACTTCTCCAGCCAAGTTGCATTGAACACCTTTCCACTGCGTGGCTGGTAGCACCAACCCTAACCAATCATTCCCATATACCCATCAAAACACATCCACAAGGTTAATCACGCCAGATCACTGACTAGCCATCGACAAACAATCGACAAATAGCAATCCGTGAGGATTCCCAGAAGATACCAAGACCCCAAAAGTCTATTTATGCGCGCGCGAAACAGACCATACGTTTTGCCAAAAAACTTCCGTCCGTCCTGTATAACTCGAGTTCCTCCAAGATCCCGAAATCCCGAAAACATGTTCTCTTCGACGCTGAAACCACGTTGTATACTTGATTTGCCGTGGACGTGCCTGACTGAGTCATGTGTTGGTTGATGATGGTGGTGTTTAGCTAGTCTGGCAAACAATAGAATAAAGGTCGAGCCATGGTTCGAGATCTCCGTGATATGAGGATCGTAGGGCTAGCGGATTTCGAGATGTGAGAGAGATTTCAACCTTAACGCTATCTCTGACGATAAAAGTCACGGTATTCGCGTAAAGCACAAGGCTCAAGGAAACTTTTACAACAGTCTCATGATCCTCCTCTAGTGAAGTCATTTTAGCAGGACCGTTACATGGTGGGGGGAGTAACTTGTTGTTGTCCAACGCTTTTAACGCATTTATTTGTTTGTTTTTATTCACCAGTTGATCGACAATCTGACATCCTGACACTCATTCTGGTTCAGTGAATGTATACTCACCGAAGGACATAGTCAGATGTTGGTCCTTCTACGGGCCTTCTAGAACATTGCAGACGTTGACTATCAAGTCAAGCTGTGGTCCTCGTCCTAGCAGTTTAATTGCCGTGGAGTATTGTACAAAAGTACCTACTCCGGAGCACTCCGTATATGTACATAGTGGAGTTATCTCCCACTCAACCAAACAGGCAAGACACTAGAAGATTCTGGCGCTAGTATTACACACTCCACAGCAGTGGGTCACGAACAAGACAAGACAGCCTTCTACGCGTCTTCCAGAAGCATTCCGTCAGGGGATATACCCAAGAGGTTATTGTACTAGGATGGAGTCAATACGGAGTAGAGTAGCACTTTAGTTGCACACTATGAGATGATAGCGTCGAGATATTTCTCACCACGGACGAAGATCAGCATTTATACGGAGTATGTGAGCAACTAGTCTGCAGTAAAGTTGCTGATCAGATATGTACTCCTAATATTAAGAAGGAAGACAAACAGCAGGCAATCAGTCAGTCAGTCAGTCAATCCCTTTTCTTTTTCTTTTTCCGGGGGGTTTTTGGTTTTCTGTCTGCCTTCTAGTGATTTTCTAGACTGCGGGCTAAGTCGCTACTCCGTGCCCCTTGCTTCATTTTGACTTCTTGGCCTTTTCTTTTTTGCATCATTTTGGCTTTTTAGAGTTTAAGGAGTATGGGGGATGAGATGTATTTCTCCCCCTTAGACTCTTCGGTTGATCCAAGCCGTGCGATCTCCCGGATTGACGTGTGGATGGGGGAGACGGGAGATCTCGAGCTTTGGCTGTTTTCTGTACAGAGTACGGATGCGGACATAGAAATAGAGTAGGGTAGAACACTACTCGGTAGAGTAGAGAAGGAAGTAATTATTTCTTCCTGATAGGTAAATACTGAATAATTATGTATCTCCATGTTATCTGTACTCTTACAGTAATGATACATCTCGGGTGGTATTCAAAATTACTGCTAGCGCGTGGTACGTACCACGTATTTTGAATCACTCAACAATAAAAAAGGGGCGCTGGGGCCATGGAAGGCTTCCAGAAGGATTATTCTTAGCAGGCACACTATTTTATGCCTTTAAATTATTACAGACTGGGTATTGATTATTTTTATTATTAGTATTACTGCCTGAAACAACTCGCAACGAGGCCGCCACCAATCACCATGTCTGATATTAGTCAGGTTGTCATATCTCCAGCCACAGCTGCCCCTGAACTCTAAACCAAGAACAAAACAAAATTAAGAAAAGTGCTTCATGAAATCACGGATGCATCATATCTCTCCATTTTCATGCATGCATGCTGCAGTAGTGATAGCTGATCCAATCATCAATACCCATTCGAGAAAAAAAAATATGGGTGACGGAATGCTGTATTCGAGACACTTCGGGCCTAGTGTTGGACCTGACTCCTGATCCCATATCCCATTCTCCACGATTTCGCCGTCCAACACGGGAGTAAACAAATCATCGTCATAGCGGTGTGTCACGGCACATGGAGTGGACGCCCCCTGCAGTGTTCCGAAATGCTTCTGGAAAGCCCTCCGAAAGGATGTGCGCTTCCGCGCCAGGGGCTGCCCGGAGTAAAGTGCCACGAAGTGGGGATCTATCTTGCTTCTTCTGGAAAAAAGAGGGAAAAAAAAAGGAGAAGAAAGCACAAGCACACCCCCCATCCATATGCACAAGTTTATGCAACAGCCTTTTTCTAGGCCGGGTAGTGCACTAAATCGCCGTTAGTCGCGAGACTAGTACATAGAAGAGGTCCACTTAATATTACCGCATTGCGTACGGAGTACAGAGAACATGAATTATTCTTATTCTTTTCGTGTACAGAGTAAGTAGTATTGGTTCACCTGCGAGGCTGCAGTCATGCGGTCCAACGTGAGATGCACAGTATGGACGGGGAGAGAATAGACCAGATCCTGGTCCTCGTCCAACGACGAAAATCCGGATGAGTGGAGGGCCAGGATTTGGATGCTTCAATCCCCCGCAACTCTTCGAAACCTTCTAGAAGAAGGACTAGAAGGAAATTAACTTCGCACCGTTGTCCTTCGCTAATCTCAAGTCATTATTTTAGCAGGTCGTTAAAATGCTCCAGCGGACGGTTCAGGATGATCATGAATCATGATAAATCCATAATGAATTAACGACCTTCCTAAAATGGGCCTCGCTCTCCTCTCTGCACGCATTAATTCGCGATAGAAAGGCCACAGTTAACCAAAGACAAAAGGGCTTTATTCGACAGGCAGTATTCTGTAACTAGTCGTCGTACTATGTATGCAGGTGAGACTGTGGATATCCTCTCATGGAGCACTGCCACCCCGGGAAGATCCCTAATCGTTTTGATATGGTGGTGGTCGTAGCAGCATGGACGGAAGAGGATGACCCCGGGAAAGTAGTAGTGGTAGTTGGGAAGAGTCGAAGAAACCCTGGGGCTTGTAATACATGTCGCACGATGACCAGAGAGGTATGTCTTGATGCTGCTCCGAGAGCGATGGTGTCAATCATCCATCCAGGGGACTGCTGCCCTTTCTCAATCTGTATGCCAATGTGCCAATGCTACTGTGTATGTACAGAGCACTCGGGAATATGTACTCCATAGTAATACATATTGATAGGAGTCCGTTGCGTCATGTCTCTCTGGCAGTCTCCTTTAGCCTCCAGCCTAACCAGGCATTCAGTCGTCTTTCTGGGTCCTCGACATTTTAGCAGATATTCAGATCGGCATTCCAGGAGGATCCACCACCCGATGATTTATTCTCGCACAGAAGTCAGCAACAGAGACGGGGAAAACGATGTGGTGGAGCCGGTAGAGAGAGAGAGAGAGAGAGAGAGAGAGAGACCGTCTGCTGCCGCCAGCTTTTCACCTTAAAGTAGTGTATCCGTATTGTCACAAATACGGTAACCATATAATTATTTATTTTATCTTCACGAATCTATCAAATATTAATCCTTTCCCAGGAACGTGGAGTCTTTCTTTTCTTCTTTTTTTCTTCTCTTCTTCCATACTTCTTAGTATTCTTCCATCATTCTATCGTCTCTTCCGGAATTCTTGCTTTTTCCTCTTCAAAGGGATAATATCTCCTCTTCCTTTACTTCTCCCTCCTCCTTTCTTGTCAGCCTCAGCGCGCGACTGGCTCGATCACCTTTTTTGCTTCAGACTCAGCTGTATGTGCTTTTTCTTTTTTTCTTGCTTTTTCTTCCCCTCTGTTTCTGTGCTGTCCCCCGCTGGTTGGTCGAGTTCGATGCGGTTTCATTTCGCTGCGATGGATCCGTGCATGCTGCATCTACACCACGATTATTTTATCTACCTCTCCCACAGACACACACACACACACACACATACACCCCCTGGAACAGTGCGCATTTTGGCTCCTGCTCGAGATTCCATGCATAATCATCCTGACAGCCCGCTGACTTGACTAGTACTGGTGACGGGACAGAATTCCCATTCTCCCCCACGCGAATCTTTCCTGTCGATTCGAACGTCCTGTGCGAAAACAAACAAACCACCACGGCCCTCCAACCAACCTTGCGATCCTTGCGATAGCCTTCAAACTATCCTGCGCATCGCGTGAAAGACGTGGCGGTATCTTCGGGATCCAGCATAGAAACCACCCTACCGTTCATAACCATTCGCGATTCAAAAGGTCCAGACCCGCGACTTCGTGAACAAGCGTGTAGCCTCGATCGTCTTTGCGATTCCCTTTTCCGAGCGAGCGCGCATATTCCTGCAAGTATCCGCGAGGTTTCAGCTAGGACTTGGTTCTTTGAAATTTGGACAGACTCCTCCCGTGTTCGCAGTTCGTTAAAGCAGGACTTGTTGAACTGTCGCCATCCTCGACGAAATCAGGAGATAATAATCGAAAGAAAACCAGAGAGTGAACTTGGCCTGGAGCTGTTTGCTTTAACTTACTGTGAGTTGATTCTCTTTTTTTTTTTTTTTTGAGCTATCATAGCTCCACCGCCTGTGCATCGGGCATCCATCCAACTCCACTGTTTGGCGCATCATCAGCTTGCCACGACAATTTTTTTTGTTTTTTTTTTTTTTTGTTTTCATTTTTTTCCTCGCGGGACTTTTGAAAAAGATGATAAATACTAATCGTACTTTCTTTTGCAGCTTCAGTTTATCTTCCCTTTTTATCGCGATTGCGACAGCAAATCCACGGAGCAAGCCCTGTGGAGTCAATCTACGTTAAGAATCTTTACCACGGAACAATCTTCCATCTATCGTCCTTGACCACCGCTGGGTCGGGTCATGGACATCACCACTATCTTGAACAGAAAAGGTTCTGCTGCTGTAGTTGCCGCAGAAGCCCAGTTCCATCAACAATTCGTACATTCTCCTTTTGGCTCTCCATCCTCCCCGAGAATGAAACCGGAACCTGGCGTCTCGGAACCTGGAGACCACCAAGTCCTGTCATATCCCACCCACGGTCCTCCGCTCAGCCAGATGACGAACATGCACCAAGGCATGCGATACGCTCCTCAGACGCACCCTGCTCCTGGTATGCCGTTGATGCAGAATGCCTATCTTCCCGGAGGGTACCCAAGCACAGCGCAAATGCCCAACGGCATCGCTCCTCCACCGAGAGCAGGCGGAGATCCACCACCGAAGACTTTTTACTGCTCTACTTGCAACAAAGGTTTCGCGCGACGCAGCGATCTGGCACGGCATGGTATGTATCCCTGACACCGTACTTGTGCGATTGACCCAGTAGCCAGCTAACTTGTAACAGAGCGGATCCACACAGGAATCAGGCCCCATGCTTGCGACTGGCCGGGTTGCGGAAAGCAGTTCATCCAGCGCTCTGCTTTGACAGTGCATTCTCGTGTTCACACCGGAGAAAAGCCTCATATGTGCGAGCGATGTGGCAAGGTACGTTGCGTTCCTTTTCCTCTTTCAATGTGAAACTACGAAATATCTAACCTTTGATTGCTTCCATACAGCCTTTTAGTGATTCATCGTCGCTAGCAAGACATCGCAGAATCCACTCCGGAAAGCGCCCTTACAAGTGTCCGTATGCGAACTGCCAGAAGACATTTACCCGCCGCACCACCTTGACCCGCCATCAAAACCACCACACAGGGACAATTGAGGAGGCCGCTGCAGAGACGGAGGCAAACCTGAGACAAAACAAGGACAGAGCGAGAGTACCGGGTGATATGTTCTCAGAGCACGCTTCTGTTCATTCCACACCGTCGCCCGCGCACCATCCGATGTCGCCGGCCGGTGACCTTCCACCCTTGCATGTGCCCCGCTCTACCAGCGATTACTACATGGGAAGCGGGTCCATCCCCCCTCATGTACGAGGAGACTTCTCGCAGGCTAGCCCCCGTGCATCCCCGACTGCCACATCGCCGTCTCTCTCGAGCTTTGGCAGTGCGCCACCCGTTCGACCCTCCATGACATCACACCCTTCTGGCTATGGCCCCCCTCAGCCTCTGGAGCCGCCTGCCAACAACGACCACCGACCAAACAGCGTCAGCGGAAGCCCGCATATGACAAGTCTGGGTTGGGGATCTCCCTCGCATACAAGCATCCCGTCTCCCGGGTCTGCGAACGACTTCACCTATCCCGACCCTAATGGCCCAGCATACCCCAGTTCCATGCCTCCTCACATGTACTTCCCTAACTCTACCATTCGACGGCCCACCAGTACGGAGCCGGAGAACTACGAGCTGAGGCCTAGAATGGGCGAACACGCTTGGACCACTCCGGTTTGATAAACTTGTGGTCCATTGAATTTATCATCTCCTTTGTTTACTATTGTCTTTTTTTCCAATTTTCCTCGCGCCAAGCAAGCAGATAAGCATTGTTGTTTGTTTCATTACGTTTCATCTCTGCTACATCGGACTTTTCTATCTGATGTAGTGCGGTGTTATTTGCATTGGTTCTCCGTGTCTTATATTGTTCGTCAGTGATAAACACGAGCACTGAAAGGAGTCCGGGTCGAGTTTATTTGTTTTCAGTTTTCCCCATTTCTTTTTCCTTTTCCTTGTGTCCTCCCCTCCCTTGATGTGAGACATGACCAGAATGAAGCATACATACATACATAACATAGAAAGAGAGTCGGAACGGTTTGGATATGGTTTTGATGGTTGGGGTTCTGGTCTGGTCTGGTATGGTGTTTTGTCTCATTTTGTTTCCCATATACCTAATATCTGTTTTTATTTTGTTGGTTGATGGTGTTCCTGTCCCTTGTTTTTCCTTGTTCTTTTCCTTTTCATTTCCTTGGTATTATTTCCTTTGTTGTGCCCCTATACCAATATCACATACTGTAAATGTGTGCACCCCATCAAACTTGTTTATGCGAATCATGTATGATAGATATAGACTTAGACATAGATTATAGAGACCGGTAATTATTTAATATGTTGATTTCAAGCGTCCGTCTTATTCAATTGCAGTATTAAACCAATTGCTTTTATCATACAATTTTCCTGTCAGCTGTCCAGTATATACACCATAAGCCACCTTATGTACAGAATAACCTCCAATACACATTCACTGTGTAAACCCTCACAGGAGAGACTTCGCCGGCGCAGCAGCCGAAAGAATAGGCTCCATATCCGGATCTCCCTTCTCCACAGCCCGCCTATACCCCTCCCGCTGTCCAATGCGCTCCAAATACCTCACGATATTCGGAAACTTCTCAATGCCATACGGAACGAAAAGCCTCAACGTCGTCAACGAGAACACGGAGATACAATCCGCCGCCGTAAACTCGTTTCCAGCCAGGTAAGGGTACTTGCCCAATTGCTCCTCCATAGCCGCAAAGTTACGATCGAGACGCTTCTGCGTGAATCGCTGGATGGGATCATTGCTGTCACCCGCGCCTGCGGCCCCCTCGCCGCCATTCCCGGCTTGCTTCTTATTAAACCGACTAAACATAACCGCCACAAAACTCGGCTGCATGGTTCCATTCGCACGATGCAACCAGAACACATAATCCGCGTAGCGCGGATGCGTAGGCGGCAGCACCAACCGCCCATTCCCGTACTTGGTCAGGATGTATTCGAAAATGGCGTTTGTTTCTGCGAGCTTGACGTGTGGTCCATCTTCGATTATGGGCGCGGTGCCGGTCCAGTGTAGGTCGCGGTAGGAGGCTGGGGCTTCGAGGGTTGGTTGGCGAAGGTGGGTTTTGAGGGTGTAGGGGAGGGAGAGCTCTTCGCAGAGCCAGATGATGCGTTCGGATTGGGAGCGACGGAGGTGGTGGATTGTGAGGGTGGGGGTCATTTTGGTTAATTGGATTGGATTGAATTATGTTTGTAGTTAGGGGTAGGGAAGAAGACAAGAAGATGGTCAATTGAGAGATGAATGAGTATTTATAATCCGGCATTACTATAGTTATCTTCACGGCTCCCCCGCAAATACTTCGGGTGCAGGAGATGCCGAGGACCGAGAAGCCGTTCCTCTGATTGGCCAGTGTAGGGCAGCTTCTGATTGGCCCTAAGTCAAGGGCTTTTGTTTACTTCGCAGAACAAGAACTCTCTGGCGAGGATTTGAAGAAGGAAAATTCTACGTGTACGAGGACTATCGGTACGTACTAAAAGAGAAACATTGAAACATTCCAATTTTCTATCGAACTAGCGTGCATTACTCTTGAATGCTAGTCGCCAGCGGCTTGTTGAATTGCTCTTCTCGGCTTGAGGGTCTGTCTTAGCAAGGTCCGGCTTGCTCCTTTGAATTTTCTCAGGGTAAGGTGGAGGCTGCACTTCAGGCTCCGGCTTACTCTCCGGCTCTTTTCGGGGCTTGATAGACGGCCGAATTTCCAAAGACGGCGTCTGCAATGCTTCCGAAATTGCTTTAATGGGATTCGTCGGTTTATAGATTGGTTGGATTGTAACGTCAACCAAGTAATACTTGGAGCTATTATGAATCCGAGGTTCAGCATCCACACGAACAGAATGATCGTCCAATGTAATCCAGTTTCCCGGCTTTTTCGGCTCATAAACCCGACGGATAGTCTTGAGGTCGTCGTTGTCGAACATCTCTGGATTCTGCGCGTCAATAGCATCAAAGCCAATAGCGAAGCCCTCCTCTGAGCCTAGCATCACTAGCAAAGCCGGTCCACCAATTCGTTCAAAAATGAGACAGCACAGAAGATGATTACTGCGTCCTTTCACAATTTTGTACGCCCGAGGAAGTTTGTCTGTAGCTAGCCCAGCACGGGAAGATGTCAATGCCACTGCGCCTTTTGCGTCGTCTGGGGCGAGAGTCTTTACTACCCGATACTGGATCCCACGCATATCCCGTAACTGGAGGATATGGCTCCGAAAAATGCCCCCTAAGTCCGGAATCGCAATGGTCTGGCGCACGTAGATGGTTTGCATTGGACCCCGCTCATGGACCTCCGCCAGCGTGCCAATTTTGGTGCGAGCATATTGTTCGTCGACCGTGGATAGACGTTTCAGGAAAATCGCCAGGAAGCTCGAGTCTCCGTACTGTGGTGGACTCGGGCAGTCAAGTGCTGCTACGTATTCATCCACACCACGCCGGATAATGGGCAGCTCAATCCGGAGTCCCCGGTTTGTCATCGAATATGGCTGGCGCGGTGCCCAGTCTTGGTAAGGGAAGATGTTATGGCAGCCCGCGAATTTCAATGGGGAGGTTGCTAACAGTCCGCGAAGGGATATGTCAGATGCCTCGCGATCAACCCAGGCAAAAATTGTTTGATCGTCCGAGTCTTTCATAATTTCCTCCTGCAGACGCAGAAATGCCTTTTCACCCCCTTCGCCGTACAGCATTGGCATGTTGACGGAGAATACCCCCATTAGGCAATATGCAATATCCTCCGGACGAGTTGTCTCGCGATGGGCGGCCCAGGCCATACGTCTAGCCACACTGGAGAATCCCAGGGGTTTTTGGTGCATCAAGGTATCTTCATCAATGCGGGTGATTCTGGAAATAGTGCTGCATAGTTGGTTCTTCTCAGCACTCTTCTTGCCTATCTCAACCCAATCATGCGAAAAGAAGAGTATTTCCCGGGGAGCAAGTAGTTCCTGCAGCGTCCATCCACGGGTAAACCACTTGCTATGCTCAAACGCAGAGCCTGGCTGATTAGGATCACCAACGGCAGACACATCTGTCAGGTATGCGTAGCAAATCGTCGCCCGTTCATACCAGACGAACATCGAATTCAACGTTTCGGACAACTCTGCACTGCTGCTCTTATCAACGCAACAGCTGTCAATCCAGACATATTCCAATCCGTCATTGAGTGCGCGTTTACAGGAGCCTTTCAATTTGCTCCATGACGCCTTCTTGGTTCTTTCAAGCTCTGCACTGGATTTTCCGTGCCGGAAGTCATCGAATATGACCTCCTGCGTCTGCCAGGTATGCGAAAGAATTGCGTAGGGCGGGATTCGATTTGGAGGAAATTCCTCCAGTTCAATCGCGGCGGCTTTCAGAAGACGCATTCTGAGCGCAAGCGCGTGGGATAATTATAATGCATCAAAGACTCTTAATTCAGACTGGGTCCTGGTCATATTTAATTATTATCGTCTTCAGTTTTATTTAACGACTTATACGAAGTACCACTTGGTCATTTGCCGGTGCACAGGCCCAAACTCAACACTGCGAAACGGGGCCAAATGCAGGAGACAGGGGATGAAGACAACAATGATTACCCCGTACACGGGATAGGAGTATTGACTACGACGCTCTGATAGGCTGTGGCCGTCTGCTTTGCAGATTGTAGCCTCGTATTCCTCCACTCAGCCTCAAATGGCTGTCGCAGCCTTGTCCAAGCGCGAAGGGCGGCATACATAATCTTCGCGTACATAAAAGAATGACGTGGACTCTCGTTTTGCCTTGACTATATATACTTATAGCATCTCAAGTCATCATTGTACTTGATCAAGGATTGTTACATTATGGAGTCAGAAAGCAATAAACCATTACCATCAGCTCCACCTGCTATCGAGCCGCTCGCAGAACCAAAGCCAGAGCCTGAACCAAATCCAACAAACAAAAGAGAATCGATAAAAGATGACAGTCTACCTCCCATACAGTCCCTGCCTAATGTGACATCAGGAGCGAACCCGTATGTCTGCCATATCTAACCCGGGAACCCTGAACCATGCTAAACCATTCCAGCTCAGGGCAGAACCAACAAGGAGCCACGAAGCCATTGCCAAATACCACAGGAGGAATCGCACAACCAGACAAACCAGCAACGATCGTCCCTGTCCCCGAAGCCCACAGAGTCACTCCATTAGACCACCTCGGCCAGGAACCCGAATGGATTGATTGCCCTTGGTGCCAGCGCATGACAAAAACCAGAGTTACCAAAGAAGATTCTGATATGACATCGCAAGTCTTCTTCATCCAACGCTGTTGAATAATAATGTGTACTAATGACGGTTTGTAGGCTTGCTGCGCTTGTGTGTTGCCTCTCGTGCGGTATCTGCTGTATCTGTTTGCCCTGTTTAATGGGCTGGGCTCAAGATACTTCTCACCACTGTACCAATTGCCACCACAAAGTGGCATTTAAGCCACATGAAGGTCCAATCCAAGTATTGGCTCCTAAGTCTACTGGAAAGGTGATATCCCAGTATGCTCCGGTGGGCGTGGTACATGCACCAGAGGGTAAATCCAGCAAGAATCCAATCTCGAGTCCTCCGGCTGCTCAGCTGAAAAGTGGGTAGCTATCTTTCTCTAGGCCTGTAGATATGTTTTGTCATTAGCAGTATTGCATACCTCAATAATTTGATCATTGATACATACTAGGATGAGTATATGTGTTCCACTTTGAAGGTAGAGACACAGAGATCGAGTCCATTGGAAGGCGTTGCTGGAGTTGGTCGCCTAGGCCTGGATATGACATTTAGCATTTCTGGCTTACAAGATAGCTGTGCTGAGTAATGGCTTGGCCTTTCACTCTTGTGGCTTAGAAAAACAATGACTATGGGTGAAATGAACTCTTCATACTATACCTATTTCAATATTCAAGCCTCGATGTAAAGACCATCTACAATCACCTAGTTTCGGATATCATTAACAATTTATATACACCAAGCGTTTGTGTATTAAGTATCCTACTTATCAAAATCTATATATTATGATTAAAACTGACAGATAACCCGATAGAATGACTGACATTCCAATAGCAACTTTCTCAACAGGCCCTTTCTATAAAGTAATCATCCCCATAATACTAATGATGGCTTGGATGGAGCTTAATGTCGTACTTGCACGGACACTATTCCTGTACGACATGCGTATGGCACCTGGGGCGCCGTGTTGTGCGAATACGAATATCACTGCCGCTGGAGGGGAGTGCCAGTATAGTACAAAGGCGGGGTTGGTTATGTCGAGGTGTGAACAGATGGATGTAGAAAATAGCACTGGCAGTGGTCTCCGCAAGCCTTGTTACAGACCCTAGCCATTTCTCAACTTGCTCTCGGGACCAAAACAAAGACAGATCAGATATAAAATCAGCGAACATTTCAGTGCTGCTGTGCCTGTGTTTTGAAAGGGAAAGTGGAAATATATGAGCAGCTTCAAGGGGGTAGGTGCTTTTTGTAATATCGCAGGCATAGTCTCTGTTCATGCACTGTGTAGAACTAGCATGTTTTTGAGTGTAGTAGGTGCTAGCTGAGATACATACATCTGAGGAGGTGCCAGGATCAGATGATGAATCTGCAATTTTGCGCCGTTTATAGGTCGGTGAAATTATAGGCGTTTCCCCCTGGGGTTACGATGACTTCACTGGTGTTCCCACCAACCCTACTGATAACTGGGCAATTTGGTTGGTTATGGACATGTTGGGAGCCCTAGGTCTGGTGTTGGGCACAGCCGAAGTGGAACAGGGCGGCTCATGAATAGAAGGAAGCTTTGGCGTGATGCCAGACTTTGGGAGCCTTATCTCAAGTCAGTCACATATATATGCAAATCATAGAAAAAGAAAAACATACACATTGTCACCAGCTGGAACGAATCCACTTTTTTGTTTTGGCCCCAAGCAAACGCCGTCACAATCTTCAATCGACACATATCAGAAAGCCATAGTGAGAACCAGGTGGCTGAAGGAAAGGTGTGTGTCCCGTGGTGAAAGTTATTAGTTTCTTCATATGTGTACAGCGCCACAAGGATTCTTGTTATCAGTCTGCGGTGATTCTGATCCATGAGATCTGCACTCGGCCCGAAACGATCGACGTGGTCCATGACTGTGACTCTGCTCAGTGTGGTTTGTGGCTCTGTGTACTTCGTATTCCAGAGTAGGTTGAAAGAAAAAAGTTGAGGAGGAATTGTGTCAATGTCATGTGTTCACTTAGCCGAGTTTGCTCCTAAGGCATCGACAAACAAAAGTTAGCCCTACCTCCTTCCTAATGCGGAAACATACATTCATTATGGTTTTTATCTGTTGATAGTTGCCACAAGATACACATTACTGTAGTAAAAGAGTAGAAGCAATGTAACATTGCAATGGTATATTTGCCATGTCACTACCATGATAAAGAAGCCAGTATTTATGGTGAATTCCCGAAAACTCAACTTTATTCACAAACGCCACACTAGTCTAGCTCCAAACTACAGATCTACTTCCCCTTTCCCAGAGATTTTATTCAACGTCAATCCATATTTTTACCAGATCCATCAGATCTTGGCGTTGATCTGGTTGATATTTCCGTTCGGATGCAGCAGCACCTTGGTGAATCCATCCTCTCTCTTATCAAACTTGTGGTACGCCATTTCAGCATCGTCAATTGACAACTCGTGCGAAACAACGAAGCTCGGTTTGGCTTTGCCTGCGACAATCATGTCTCTGAGGTATCGGTTGTAGGCCTTGACGTTGCATTGCCCAGTAGCGAGAGACAAGCCCTATACGGAGTGTTAGGATTTTGGATTGACCAAAAAGAAAAAATACATACCTTTTCAAACAGCTTTCCAAAGCTAAGGCTAACCAGACCTTTTGCGGCAGTGTCGTCAGATGCACCAGGATCGCTGTGAAATAGTCGTTAATGACAATCCACAATCAAATACCACTGTGTTCACAGAGGAGAACAAACCTAGGCACATAAAGTCCAGGAATTCCCAGTCCTCCACAGGCTCGCGTAACGCGAATCATATTCTCGAGGACGATGTTAGGTTTCTCTGCGGAACCGGTTGCATTGACAGCTTGATACCCGACGGCATCGACGGACCGATCTACCATCCCCTCATTGAGCTCGATGATTTGGTCCACAGCATCCCCCTGTGTAAAGTCAATTGCTATGCATCCAATCCTCTCAGCAACTGCCAGTCTCTCTGGGACACGATCTACCACGAAAACACGAGATGCACCGCGAAGCTGGGCTGAGTAGGCAGCCATCAAACCAACTGGGCCTGCGCCAAAAATTGCGATGCTTTCGCCGGACTTGAAGCCAGAAATCTCCACGCCATGCCAGCCGGTTGGGAAGATGTCTTCATGGGGCTGTCAGCAGATGGATCCTGTTTTGGAGGGGGAGTCTGCGACTGACCAGCCAAAAGAACAAAGTCTGCTTCATGCTCTGTTCCTGGGGGCAGAAGAAGAGCATTGAAGTCGGCATAAGGAACGCGAATATATTGGGCCTGGCCCCCTCGGAAAGGTCCCATGGCGACGTATCCGTAAGCGCCACCTGCAAATCCTGGGTTGACGCCAGTGCAGAATGCTGTCTTTCCTTCATCGCAGTTCCGACACCTGCCATCCGCCACGTTGAATGGCATGACAACTCTGTCGCCTTTTTTGAGAATTGTAACTCCTTCCCCCAGCTCATCCACGATTCCCATATTCTCGTGACCTGCTCTTTTATGAGTACACAATTCTGAACGTCCAGTGATAGGCTACCATACCAAATGTGATGCCTGGTCGTGCGGCTGTTCTGCCCTCATACATGCTGTGTGGTTATAGATAAGCTTATGCAATTGTCATTGTGATCGGTAGCCCTTACTGCAAGTCCGAGCCGCAGATTGCAGCCTGTCTCTTGAGTTAATTCAAATTTACCAGGCAAAACAGCAGCGATTATCTTACAGTTGTCACTTTAACAATAACATCGTCTGGGTGTTCCAGGCGGGGTCTATCAACCTGTTGGACCTGGACCTTGTTAGGTCCGGAGTAGTTCACAGCTTTCATAGTTGCCATTGTGATTCAGTATGGAACAAGCAATGCCTTGAAAAACATAAAAATACTGAAGAGAAATTACGGATGAGCAGGCGTTCAAATAAAAGAAGTAAAGCACCTAAGTATCACCGTGGGGATTCATGATGACATACTTCATACTTCGGAGTATTAACATAGCCTCCCCACAGTGGAGATGGTCCGGGGAAAGATGCCCTTTATCTCTCCCCACACGAAGCAATAACCGCCGGCATTTGATCTTTCCCCCGGGGAAATTTACCGTCAAGACGGATCGCCGGCATGTTTTGCATTTTCCGCATCGGGGACTTCTGCCCTTTTCGGACCTTCGCCAGATGGAGTAGGTTATCTTGTATACAATCGTCTCCTCACGCGCGTTCAAACCAAGACCACAATGAGGAGTTGCTGTTTTCTTGTGGATGTGGATGATGTGATGTTGGAGTACTTGAAACCGTGATCCTCCCCCGCTGGTTCTGCTGGGGTTGAAGAATTGGACATAAAGTCGCCTTTGGCCTTGAAGTAAACGAATTTTGAAAAGGCCGGACAAGACAACGTCCAAGGAAAGAAACCATGGCATCTGTTTTGCGCTTTCGCTCCGTCTGGGGCATTGAAACCGGAGACAACTATGAGAACTGGGATAAGTGGTTCCCAACCCTGAAAGCACAAGGCTATTGTATGGGCCCTTATCTTGCCATTGAGACTTGAATTGCTAACTTACTTCTTTTTCTTGTTTAGCTGGAGTCGAGGTCGACTTTCATTTCCTTAAGAACCTTCCTAAAATTCGAGAACTTGCCGACAAGCACGGGCTTGAGATCAGTGTGCTGTGAGTGTCGACGTTGAATCCTGGACCAAGCCGGCAATAACCTCATACGATATTCCAGTGTACATACACGGTGGCCAAGCTACTTAGGTCCCAAGCCCGTTGGTCTCACACCCCAGGACCATTTGCAAGGATATAAAGAACAACTCGAAGTCGCCAAGGTTTTAAGACCTTACAAAGTTAATTCCCACTCAGGGGAGTACGTTGGTTCCGTCCTGAGATATAGTATTGAAAGAGAGCGCAGGTGGTGCTGACTGAAACGTAGTGATGGATGGACAGTCGACCAAGCCGTCGAGTTCTTCTCCGGTACCTTCGCCATTGACGAAGAACTCGGCTACACAGGCAAAGTCTGTCATGAAACCCACAGAAACAGAGTCTTTTTCAATCCCTATATCACTGCGGCTGTCTTGAAGAGGGTGCCAAAGTAAGTTCCAACAGTCGGGAGGGGTAAATGTGATTTCATCGGCTAATGCCATGGACAAGCCTGCGCATTACGGCCGACTTTTCCCACTTCGTCGTGGCCTGTGAGCGCGTTCTCGACGTGGGCGAGGAAGACAAGGAATTGCTCCGTACTATCATCCCCCGCGTGGGCCACATCCATGCCCGCATGGGTACCACGCAGTCCTCTCAGTGTCCAGCGCCCACACACGAGGCGTTTAAGGAGGAGAGAAGGTTCTTCGAGACGGCCTGGAAGCAAATAATTGATGCAACTGCCACTAAAGATGAACCTATCACTTGGGTTCCTGAATATGGGTGAGTCTATACTCCATGAATGACTCTCGAAGTCGTCATTGATCTGCACAGATGGTTAATTTGGCTAAACTGTTGCTTCTTCAGACCTTTCCCTTATCATCCCTTTGGCTCTCCTCAGAGTTTCTCTGATCTCGCAGATAGCGAAGGTGCTCGGCTTCATCCTCTGTTCGAGAATTATGCCCAAGCAGCTGTTGCGCGGTTGTAGGAAAATGGATTCGAGGGATTTTGATAGAGCGTGAATATAGATACATAACCTAACTCACAACATAAGCTAGTTCTTTGACATATAAGCCACTCTCAGATCTCCTGTTCCCTCCAGGGAATCCAAAAGGCAAGTCAGTGACAGAAACTTGCGTAGGCGCATCAGCGAGAAACACTTCCACTCCCTAAAATCAAATAAAATAAGTCATCTGGTATTGTAAATTGTGGAATAATACTACTTGCATACCTCATACCATGACATGCCGGGAGGCATCGAGATATCCGGGTCATTTTCATCAACCTGCCTACCTTCCACAAAGAGGATGAGAGTCGCGGGGGCAATCTGATCAGCCGGAAACTGGGAGTGATATTCCTTGGCAACAATGATGTTTTTCTCCTGGCCACTGTGACAGTACAACGGGTACAGTTCGTCTAATTCTTGGATTCGTTCCTTGCGGGTAAGGGGCCGTGTATTCATAATGGACAACTTGTATAGCCTAGGCGGCCAGCCGATCGTCTCTCTTTATTCCACTGGCCTTTCTCTGCTGAACAGCCTTGTTGAAAATCCTATAAACACTCATGAAAGCCCCGATCTGCCGAGCCATAGCTAGCCCAGGTACCCAAGAGAATGGACCTGTCATGGGCTTCACAGAGGAGTCGATAATATCATAGAGTAGCATAATGGCCGCTATGATATAGAAAAGCAAAGGTGAGATATGGACAATAACAAACAAATAGTGAACGTGATAGTGAAATGAGAGACAATAAAGAAAAACAGAAACCCAGACCCATTATTTGCGGTAATAAAAAAAAGGAACCAGAACACCATAGCATGCAAGTCATAGCGTCATAGTCGAAAAAAGATTAAAAAACCGTGGCCATAGCAGTAAGAAATCAGAACACTGCAACGTCTCAGAAAAACGCTCGATCAATATGTGCCGTAAATGGAGCCCTGGGACGTCCATGGCTGTTTCTGTGTAGCCTTCTTTTTTGCATAACCCTTCTCCAACTCTCCGGGGCTGCATGAGCGCTGTCTGGGCCCGCTGAAATAGTCCCGTATGTTGAGACGAGAAGTGGTAGAGTGCTCGGGGCGGGGCGAGGTGTTGGTCTCTTGGGCGGTAACAAAGGGCTGGATGCGATTATTCTCTTGGCTTGCTTTGGGGTTTCGTCGTCAGTCTCGTCGCGGGCGTCGTCATCGTCATCGGTGTCGTCGCTGGCACTGCGGGGAGGGGAGGGGGTGAGGATAGCTGGCGCGGAGTAGGAGTTGAAGGTGTAGAGCGGTCTGAATTGGTTAGCTTGAGCTAAGCACTGTTGGAGGTGGAGGTGGTTTTAGTGCTCACTTTTTTTCAATCTTCAGATTACCGAACGTGATAGTAACGGAGGTAGTCGACAGCACCTCCTTGGCCCACTCCCTCCTGGCTAACTGGCCCAGTTCGGAATAGCCATTTTGTTTGATTAGCTAGACGCTATTCCGTATAGAGTTCAGCCCTCGCCTAGTCTTAGTCATCCGGAGAGCCTCTTTTCTTAAATAGTCAGATAGCTCTCTATTCATTCATTCTATTCATTCATCTGTCTGTCTCCGTCTGCTTCCTAGACGTATTCCCCATACGCCTCTCCACAGAGGTCGACACATTTTGTTTCGTGAAGAGGCGTCGGATGAAGAGATAGAACGAACTAGGAGAGGAAGGAGGGGGATAAGTGAGATAGAGAGATAGCGAAAAGAAGAGAGACAGTGGTGGAGGAGTGGTGGAGGAGAGGTCAGGAAGGGACGTGAAGCTATTCTCATTTTCTGGCAGACATGATTACCAATTGTGCCAATTCAGTTGCCTTCCTTTCTTCCAGTTTCCTCAAGATGGCAAAATCCTCTCCATCAGATACAACAGCCACATTCCAGTGCAGCGTGAATAGATAGCCCTGTTAAATGAATGATGCTGGCCTTTGTTTCCCCTACATGGTCTTTTGCAGCATCCACAGTCTCATTCACAGCAGCCCATTCTGAGGGCGCAATCAGATTTATCACTTGCCCATTCTTCCTCAAGAATCATGACTAGTTCATCCTACTTCGTGTACCTGTCAGATTGTTGTCATATATTTTTATATTGCCGGAAATGGCTTAACCCCGGGTATACCCGAATATGCGGGCATCAGGTTGATCAGTTCTCGCCTGAGGCCACTAAAAAATACTTCCCATTTCCCCCAAGGCATAATATATAATACAAATATATATATATATATATAGTTACACCAAGTTCCAAGTTAGCCATCAAATACAAGGACTACCTGCACCCACCGGTAGTGTACAATTCGTTCACGTGCGGTGTGACACACTACAGCTGCAGGTCCAGAACTTGACAAATGCATTCAAATCAAATGACATCATTCTATTCCAAGGTGTTATATCACAGTCTACTGTGGCCATCACCCCAATGACACCATATCAAATTTCTTACTATCCTGCAGTATACCTGCTGCTGTTCTTGCCAAGAAATTTTCACTATAAAATCCCGCTTGACAATTACAGTAGCTCGTCGGTGACTTCTTCACAATGAGTCCTAGAAGCCATGCCGTGTAAAGAGGTCCGGGTGAGGGAAGAGGTCAGGTCTTCTGCTCCTTAGCTCAGATTCAGCACACACACAAAATGAAATCCAACACCATACACAACTACGATTTCAAGGGTGATCTACAGCCGTGGCCGAATCTCCTGGCGTCCAAGCTTGCTTTCAACACAAAGTCAGAGACTCAGAGTCAAAAACATTTGGGCAAACCTTCTCGATAGGAGCTATATTCAGGCTCATGTGGTTCAGATGGAAGCATAGCGGGCTTATCAGTGTTGGCGTTCATATAGTCCCATATGCAATGCTTTAGGGCGGTTGACTTGATGTTATCAAACCAATCAAGCCAGGTTTGCTCAGTCATGAGCAAGTAGGGCGTCTGTGTACTCATTCTAATGAGCAGTGTGAGGTGGGTTTCTTCATCCAATGAGGTATAGTCAATCAACTTCAACCATGCGAGGCAGGCTCAATCACAGTGTTGGCCTTGACCTATTTGTAGCGTTCTGGGGCTTATATGTGGTGAACCGGGCTCATAACTGTTGATGCTGGTGGGTCAGCGTATGGCAATACGCCTAATGAGGCTAGACGGAGACAATAGTAATGAGCGATATATTGAGGTCTATCTATCTGTCTAAAAAGATGAGAAAAGGAGCGAATCCAGAAGAGGAAGAGTTTTCCAGATGACTAAGCACTGTATAACCGAATAACTAACTAACTACCGAAAAGCGGCTCGCTTCACTCAGTTTACCCGCACGATTCAAGCAATACAATAAGCCGCCTTATCGAGAGAGATTACGGTGCTCGCTAATAAGGTTATTATTGGCTGTAAACGAAAGTCTGTTTCTCAATTTGTGATAATTGAACATGATTTTTACTCCATAAAGAAGCAGCAAAAGTACTGGTTTGATTACGCTAAACCCAAAATGGCGAAATGGCGAGGAGCATTACCCAAAGCGTACGCCGCGCGACCCCGGAGACTAGGCGGAGGGGTCGGTTACTGGTCTCATTATGGATGATTCCTGTTTCTCTCTCCTTCATTCTGGCAGCCCTTCAGAGTCACTCAAACTCCCTCTTACCTTGAATTTGCGACCGTGTCTTTGCAAGAGGTGATCTCATTAAGACGAGTAAAAAAAAAATTCTCAAAAGCATGTCAAAGACTTTAACACAAGTAGATTATGATTGAAATAGGCCTTCATTAAAAGCTTCAAGAGCCATTCTCTTAGTACAAAGTGAAAATGGATGTTTTACTGGTTTTTCCAACAAATACAAGCTACAGTAGTTTTCCACTTTTAAACTAGCATACAAACTGACATTTGAAGCCTATGGTTGCACCTTTATGGTACTTTTGCTTCCTCCCTCGCCACCACGAAAACTGATTCATGCATATTGTATCCATAACTTAGAAGAGTATCAGTGCTGATCTACATTCCATGACATTGGATGCCAGCGCTCGTTTACTTAGCCCATTTCAGCAGAACTTTGGAGAACCCACTTTTAATGATGTGTACTATTTGGCTCCTAGACTCGGCAGTTTCCCGGAAGGCAGCTATCATCTGATACCTTGGTGCCTTCAAACTTAAAAAGGTAATCACATTGTGTTTCTTAGGTACTTCTGTTTTCGAAGTTCTGCCGCCAACGGGTTCGCGTTTATTAACTATCATTTTAACTGCCGTTTGGACTATGTGATATAAAGATCGGACGCCTGTAGAGCAACTAAGAGTACTTTCACGGTTCAACTAAGTGCACCGGCTTTCCAATGCTGCAGTCGCCACCATATGCAGTGGAAAAATTCAGTGTTCACTACCTTTCCAGCTTGCCCAAGCGACGTGCATAGCAGTTGAGGAAGCGGGCAAACACGGAAAGGAACGGTGAGCCTATGGAGAAGAGGTATAGTTTCTAGACTGATACATGTAGCTCAGCAGAAACATGGGAGTCAGCTTGTTGTCGCGAGGATTGTATACAGAAGGTCCAAAATCTGATCATAAGGTGCCTGTGAAGGGCCCACATTGTATGCCCACTGTATTGTCTCATTCAATGATCCAGAGAATGGGGGCATTTTTGCTGGTGGTGGCTAGGATGAATCTCATTTGAAAATAAATACACATGTTTTAGCCAGTATACAAAGTTGGTCTCACTTCAATCTACAAAATGAGGTCTCTTCTGCTGTTCGAAGACACTCTGGCTCCTGGACTCCTGGAGGCATTTGTTTGCTCTGGGTAAATACACTTTAATACTCTAGGAAAAGAGCTACTTTGCTTGAGTTAATGTACATCTCTCACTTACATATCAGGCCTAGCATAACTAATCACCCTGCATTATAACTAACCGGCCCCTCCACTACTTTTCGAACCCGCGCCCAGCGCGGGTCCGCCACCTCAACGCAAAATATATAGTCAACGCAAGAATCGTAAAAAATCCAATATCCCTAGGAAAACGCGTATTTTCTCACCACCACCATGGCCGATTCTTATAAAAATATTGAATCTAAGATTCAAAATGCTATTATCGCGTTAAATGACATGACTAAGCCAAATATATCTGCAATTGCGCGAGAATTTGGTGTCCCTTATCATCGTCTACGGTCACGGTTCAATGGTCGTCGAACTCGATCACAGAGACCACCTACCAATCTACGACTATCTGCGGCCCAGGAATCAGCAGTCTGTCAGTATATTAATACTCATGATGAGATGGGCCTCTCCCCAAGGCCTATTTATATTGAAAAGTGCGCCAATTCGATCCTCGCAGAGGCCCATAAAGATCCTTCATCTGCACCTCCAAAAATTGGTGAACACTGGCTACGACGCTTCCTTATTCGGGACCCTGAATACCGCAGACGACGCAGAAGAGCCCTTGATATTGAACGGAAGCGAGCCCATGATCGATCAGTGATTCAGCAGTGGTTTAAAAGCTATACTGAGACTATAACACAGTATGGGATTGGGACTTCAGATATATACAAATTTGATGAGACTGGCTTCCAAATTGGCATTGGAAAGGATCAGTGGATCATTACTCAAGAGCCTAAGAAGAAGAACTTCAATGGCAAGTTACAAATCGAGAATCAGTCACTGTTATAGAGGCTGTTAGTGTTGATGGCCACACTATTCCACCAGTAGTGATTTTATCAGCAAAGCAACTACTTCAACACTGGTTCCATGGGATATAAAAGGAATATATATTCATTGGAAAATCAGACACTGGTCTTTCAAATAATATCCTCAATTTTCAGTGGATTCAACACTTCAACAGGTCAACCATCCACCGTACAAAAGGCCAATATCGACTTCTTCTCTGTGATGGATTCGGAAGCCATTTAACAAAAGAATTCCTTGGATATTGTGAAAACAACAAGATTATCGCATTCTTCCTACCTGCTCATACAAGCCATTTTCTTCAGCTGCTAGATGTTGGTGTTTTTAACATTTATAAGCACTATCATAGTGAGGCAGTTGAATCAGCATCAGAGATTGACTGTACAAAGTTTTCAAAGGATGAATTTCTATCAGCACTTTCATCAATTAGAGGTTAGGAATAGGGTCCGAAAAGAGCATAATTTGAATGATATAGATGCTTTTATAAACTCCGGCCGAAGTGGAAGCAGGACATGTTGGAACTCGGAAAAAGGTGTCGACTTTCTGGTCGTCGAATAAAGTAGACTTTCCAATAATCTAACATCCATATTTTAATATTACACTGGTGCCGCTGCGGGTGATTTGCTGACCCTGATAAAATCCTTTTCCAACAGTTCCATGAGTGTTTTAGTACCAACAATTCATCTCGGGACATGCTGTATAGCGGACCCCATGGGGGCTCTTTCTCCTTTCCATCTGGTCCCTTGATGAGTTCAATCTTCTGGTCTATTTCTGGTCCTCGAAGTGGTGGCTGCTTGTCGGCTTCGCGGCGATCAAATGCACCCAGGTACTGGTGGTATTGTTGAGGAAGTTTGGTGCGAGGGTCTGTCGGTACTTTGGGTTGTAAGGCTTTTTCAATGTCTTTCAGACTGACTGCGAAGACTTGTATATTTTTATCTTTCTGGCTCTGTCGTTTCAACATTGCAAATGCATTGGCGCCTATGTGTGGGACATCCATCCATTCTGCTCACAGTTATTCCATTTTTAAAGCGTAGTTTCGGTCCATTGGGATCGATGTATGCTTGTTGATGTTCCACGCTCAAAAGCAAGATCACCATTGAGAGCAGGAAGCAGTTGGTAATATAGTTGGTAACATTCAAAATATTTAAACTCTGTCCAAGGGAGACACTCAACACCGCATCGAAAATAGACCACCAGAAGATCGTCAGGACCCCTCTCAGGTCCTAGGAAGATCACATCTGCGGACTAAGTAATAGTTAGGAAAGCTGTTGACGCTGGTGGGTCAGCGTATGGCAATACGCCTAATGAGGCTAGACGGAGATGATAGTAATGAGCGATATATTGAGGTCTATCTATCTGTCTAAAAAGATGAGAAAAGGAGCGAATCCGGAAGAGGAAGAGTTTTCCAGATGACTAAGCACTATATAACTGAATAGTTATAAGAAGATGAGGCTAGGCGAGTGCTGAACCCCATAAGGAATAGTGGTAATCTAATCCAACAAAAGCTGTTGTCAGAGAAGTTCGCGGCTCACACTGAAATCTCACCTCCTTTTGGCTGTCACCCCTAATGGATAATACCCATCTCTGAATAGTATTCCAGATAAATGATGCACTGGTGAGACATCCCATGACTGCAAAAAAGTAATTGTAGTTGTACAGAGGACGCAAATGGCGTATTAACATGCAAT